>WNNG01000541.1:0-175283 GCA_018208015.1 Medicago ruthenica | reverse complement strand
AGAGTACCTAGTCTGACTTTATGATAATTTGGGGTTATAAAGTTTATTAGATAAACTATATTCCAAATTAGACAAATGTATATTTATGGAGGTACCCTAAGGAAAAATAAGGGATACTAATTGTACATCACTTTATATGACAAAAGTCGTTTGTCTCTGGATCTGGAGTATTCTTCTTGAAGTAGTGTGTCTCTGCAAGAGCCAGTGGGAGTGATGTAGAACTTGAATTAAGTCAAGTACCACAAAATACATGTTTCTCTAAGAATGGAACATGAACTGATTCAACAAAGGGTTGTTGTTAAATCACTAGTTCGAGTAGCACAAGATCTAGATGAGAGTCTGATATGACATATCACTAGGATGATGTAACACCCATACTAACTTTAACTAGTATATTAGCATGTGCGTTAAACTGATACTGGATACATTTAAAAATTTCAATAATAATATTACATCACAACAGAATAAATACACGTTTACTCGTTTGTACAATAATCCAATACGGTTACATTACTTTTACAAATGTCCATAAAGCTTCTGAGCTGGTACACAACGAGCAATTGCACTCCATCCAGTACCTCTATGAAGATCTTCGTCACGAACCTCTGACTAACCTGTAAACCTGCACCAGAAGGAATGGGATGAGACATAATGTCTCAGTGAGCTCCACCCAACCTACTGTTGGCAACCACAGGGAACCTAGGGTCGCCATGCCTACCTTGGCAATCTCGGGGATTTCCTATGATCGCCAAGTCTTTAACTGTCTATGACTATAAGTCCTCCTGTAACTATAACTTGAACTGCCTATAACCTTTGCTGTGACTATCTATAACCATAACTGTAATCTGCCTATAACTTTAACTTAGTGATCGAGGGGAAGACCTAGGATCACTTTCTGATAACTATCTATAACTATAACTATGAGTTTCCTGTAACTATAACTGTAACTGTGACTTTGACTATAACTATGAAACATAAAACATATACACAGTTCGATAGCAGTTTTATGTTAGCTGTTAGCGTTGAACAAACAATTAATCTGAGTTCATTTTACGGAGTGCGGCCCGGGTGGAGTAACCCCGAGGACAGCTCCCTATGAACCGGTGAAACTCCTATCATATCAGGCTATCACCGGACTCCCTATAAAACGTGTGGACAGCCCTCTCGGAGAAGTCCCATCCGGCGAATCCCGGAGTCTGATGAACACGCCACTGTAAAACGTGCAAGCACGCCACTATAAAACGTGTAAACACGCCAATATCTTTAATCTTTAATTCTTTAATTCTTTGACTATAACGTATGAACATATAATCTGTTACTTTGATTCTATAACAATACTGTAATCTATAACCTGTAATCTATAATCTTGGCTTATCGTTCTCATAAGCCTCCTATAATTGTTGGAGATCCAACACTATTAACTTGTCTATAACTATGATGGCTAATTCATTCAAACTCTCATGCTCTTAAGTTTGCATTACTTATGGAAATGTAGGGACTTCACTACAAAGAGATAATCCCATTACCAAGCCCTATACACATCTATATAACTTAGGAGTACATGTATACATCTCCTAATGCCATGCCTATCCCTTATCCTTCCCCATTTCCAAGCCAAAGCTCACGAAAAACCATGCTGAAGGGGACCAATATCGTAGCACGATATGAGAATATCGGAGCACGATTTTATGCGAAAGTTTCATGAAAATCAGGACATAAAATCGTAGCACGATGCCCATAAATCGGAGCACGATTTTGGCTTCAGCAGCACTCATAATTTCACTTCCTAGGCTATCCCAAACATCCCCAATCATCAATTAACTTATGGGAATGGATTTTTCTATGACATATGAACAAGATAACACATACCAAACATGTATTCACAAACCAACAAGGGATTAAGGCATGATTCCATCAAAATAACTCTTAATACTATAACTTTTAAGCTTAAACAAAGTAGGGTTCTAAAACCCTCTAAGAGCTCACCTTAATCTTGACCAAAACTTGATAAACCTTCATTCCAAAATCCTTAGCTAGATAGCTTCTTCTTTGCTAATCTTATTCACCAAACCCTAGCTCATCTCTTGCTTCAATCTTCCCAATAACCATGCTTGGAACACAAGAATTTAGGTAGGAGTTTGATTCTTTAAAGGGTGGTGATTTGAGGATGAAGAAGATGAAGATGGGAGGGGCGAAATTGAGGGAGAAAAGGAGAGAAATTTTCAGATTTTGGAGTGTGAGAGAAATGAGTAGAAAACTCCATAATTTTCATATTTATCCAATTGCCAACTTCCCCTTTATTACAACTATGCCACTCCTCTTAATTACAACCTTGCCATTGCGTCCATTTAAATTATCTCTGATGCATCGTCTCAATACTGATAAATATCCAAGTATTAAGCGGGATATTACAGATGAGAAACATGATTTTGTCATGACTCAAAAAGGTGATATAATACTCATGGAAGATGAGCCCCGACTTACTAGAAGGTCTTAAATGACCTGAATTCTGAGAAGTGGCTAGATGCCATGGGATCTTATATAGAGTCCATGTACACAAACCATATATGGATATTGGTTATATCATCCAATGAGTACGACTCATAAGATGAATGTGGGTTTTCTTATATAAAACTAACATGGATGGTATTATGAATACCTTTGAGATATGATTGATCGTAGACGGTTTCGTGCAAAATCATGATGCAAATCGTGATGAAACCATTACATCATGATAATTCTTAAATCCAACGATTTCATTTGCCATTGTTTTATAATACACATTCTGGAGGATGGATAACGAGGTTGCATTCCTTAATTGGAATGACCTTATATATGTATTTGACATATATGTAGGGTTTCGTTAATCGGATGCTAGAAAGGTACATATATTACAAAATTCATGTATGAAATGGAGCAAGCTTCTCGAAGTTGAATTGTTTATTTTATTAATAGAGTTTTATGAAAACTTAGATTAATAAAAGAACAAATTTAAATCTTGTGCACACAAGGAGATTAGTGGGAGCATTGATATTAGTTTGGTGGAGTATGTAGATGACATACTAGTCACCAAAACAATTTATCTACACATGTGAGACATGGTTAGAAAATTATTTCTAATTTGTACCAAAATGGATTATAGTGTTCGACACTAGAATACTTTCAAGAATATCCTTGGATGTCTCAAAGGACTTAGGATTGTTTCTTGAACACGGATGAAAGGAACATTGTAAAGGAGTTACAATGATGACAACTTTCATATTAGTGTACAATATATCCAGATCAAAATCTGGAATAAATGTTATGCTTGGATATCAACTATGAAATTTGTAAAAGTACAAGCTTCAGATAGTTGTTGTTTCTATTGCAGATGTCAAATATATGATTTGGATTGTTTAGCTCATAACTGAGCGAAAACATGTGTTTCTTGCGTTGTGGATTCCATTGATCCCGCTAAGGTGAAATTGGTTTAATCTTGCGAGCAACGAAAACTAGATCTCACCAATGATTCAAATGTATATGTTGACACTTCAATTTCCTTTTGATAGAAGATCAAAAGTGGAAATTGAAAGAAGTATAACCTACCAACATAGGAAAGGTTCCTTATCTAGAATAGTATCTTGCCTAGAGTGTGCTTGATGCTAACACTTGACCAATAGATATTGAGATAATATTTGATTGGCTTTTAGTGCTAGTGGGAGATTGTTGGAATAAGCCCTAATAGCCAATCTATTTTGATTGGATTTGGCTTTGTATCATGACTTTGATATATATTTATGAATATATATATATATATATATATATATATATATATATATATATATATATATATATATATATATATATATATAAGGCATTTTATTTATTCTTTTGTTTAGTTTCAAAATAATAAATTCCCTAGAATAATTGGTCTGTTTAATGGAGCATTAAGTGTGACTTAATCGTGAGACTCATTAAACGAAAGGACATTATTCTTAAAGTGTCCGTAGTCAAGCTTTATTGTGAAATGGGATAACATTAAAGCATAGAGACTATTATGTGGGTAGACTGATGATCACATCTCACGGATCACAGATAAAGAGTTATCAAGTCTTCACATAGGTATAAATATTAGGAGTAATATTTATACTGGATTGACCCGTCATGAGAATACTACATAGTAAAAGTTATGAAAAGTGTCATAAGATATTCTCATAGTGATAGTGGTGTATTCCACCCTTTGACCTGAAACCACTATGTACCCTAGATGTAGGAGTCGAGTGCTTTATCACCATTCAAACGTTGTCTGTAATAGGATGACTATAAAGTTGGTTGATGGGTACTCCATGAATCATGCTAAGGGACATGAGTGATCTAGATGGAATTTGCCCCTCCTACATAACAGGAGAAATGTCTATGGGCCCAATATTGAACTAGACATGGATGACACGGTCTATGCCTTGTGTTCAATATAGACATGAGGGCAAAGGGGTAATTATACACATGATCATTATCACGGAAAGGTTTCGTCAGATCACATGACATTCTTGTCACTTGGGTAGCAGTGATGTGTTGCTAGATACGGCTCACTGTTTATAATATTAAATAGGTGATTTAATATTATTGCCAACGTTACGGGAACCTATAGGGGTCACACACAAAGGACAGATAGATGAGAGAAATAAATAAGTAAGACTTATTTATAAAATAATAAGTAGGACTTATTAGTAATTAAATAATTAAGTATGACTTATTATTTAATTTATGAAAAATAGAGAAACACGGTCCATCGTAAGGTACAGTGTGTTTAAGTGAAATATGGTGCACCGTAATGTACGGTGTATTTAAGTGCTTGACTTGTTGACCACACAAGTGGTTCTATAAATAGAACCCTTGTGGTGAAGCATTATAGACTTTTGTTGAAACACTTAACCTAATTCACAAAAGTTGTGAAACCCTAGCCGCCGCTCTCTAAACCCTGTTTTCTCTGAATCTCTGTTGGAATTGGCTAGCACCGGTCATCGGAGAAGTTCTGTTCGTGTGGACTGAATAGAGGCATCGCTACGTTGCTTTGCTCGTGATCAGAAACAATTCTGCCACAGGTTCTGCTCTTCAAGAGGTAAACACATAATCATTAAAGTGTTTAAGTATGTGTTCTGTATGATTTGTGATTAATGCTTTAATCAAGATCCGTTTCAATGGGATTTGTTCCGCTAAGAGGATTAAATTTTTTGAAAAACCCCTCTTAAATCCCTTCAGTTTATGCACCAGTAACCAACCCAGAGGACAAAATTTGGATCATTTTATACTTAATTGCTCTTCACAAAGAGTTTACGTGATGCCCTTGGCACTCACATTCTCTACGCGAAGACACAATTAAGTAGGGGCAGCTGTTGTACCCTAATTTTGTCCTAGCTTTTTTCAAAAAAAAAGGTCAACAAAAAAAAGAGAGGAAAGTCAAAGTCACACAAAGTAAAAAAAAATCATCAACTTTATTTTCCTTTTTAATAAATAATAAATAATAATAAAAAGTTTATTATTATTTATTATCTTTCTTTTTACTTTTATTATTATTATTATTTATCATTTTATTATTTCAATTATTACTATTATTATTATTATTACTTTTATTATTATTTGAGTTTTATTTTCAAAAAGAAAAGAAGGAAACAAAGAAAAGGAACACGTGCCCAACACATTCCTTCAGAAGAGAAAAGAAAGAAGGAAACAAAGAAAAGGAACACGTGCCCAGCACGTTCCTTCAGACACAAAGGAAAGAAGAAAAGAAAGCCAAGCCAGCACGTGCCAGGCACATGCAATCAGAAGCAAGTGGCTGCCCCTGGGCAGCACTGCTTCTCTCCCAACTTCCTCTGCTTCTGACCCTGGCTTTCCAGCCACCACCTGGCCTATTTCTTCCTTCTCCTTTATCAAAACCAGTCAAGGATTGCTGCAAAACTGCTGCCCTTGGTTCTGAAATAGCTTGCCCTGTTTCTGAAGCTGCTGACCCTGTTCCAGTATTTCTTCCTTCTTCTGTGTGCAGCACCTTTCCCCATTGTTTCTCCCAACCTCTGCACAATGCAACACACATTTTCCATTGTTTCTCCCAAGCTCTGCACGAGCAACACCCTGTTTTCCCATGTTTCCAGCAATTCCTGTCAAAATCAGCTTCAGCTGGTTCTGAATTTAGCCAAAGTCTTCACCATGATCACAAGGCAAGGTCACTTCCTTCCTTTTGCATTAAATGCTAGCCCAAAGTCCTAGTCGTAGCCCACAAAACAGCCCCGTTTTAGGGGATTTTCATGATTACAATTGATCTCAATTTGCCTATATAAGGAAACCAATGTAGAAGGATTGAGGACACAGTTCTTTTGATACAGGAGTTTTCATACAAAAATAGTTGGTTTAACACAGAATTCTCACACAATCTCAAGAGCATTCAATTCAGTTTTAAACACCCTGTTTTAACAGAGTTTTTACACAGTTTGTTCAACACAATTCAAATCTAATCTTAGAGCAATTCAGCAGTTTGTTTTAGAGAGATTTAGAGCAACTCATAACCAGAAGGAATAGCCAAAATTCCCAACAACCTCTGAAAGCCAGAAGCTCTGTTTTCTGTTTCTTTCTTTGCAAACAATCACAAATCAATCCAACAATCCAAACAGTCATTAAATCTTCATAAACATCATACCCAAAGTAAGGAATAACAGCAAAACATCATTTGTTGTTGCTGTTTCTTATTCTGCATCACTTCCATATTCAAAAACCACAATCATTCAAAGCCACCTTCAGTTTCTTGCAACTAAAGCATTGGCTGGGAATTTGTAAGTCATTTTAAACCTTTTATCTTTCATTTGCATTGCTGTTTGCATTTGTTCTGATTCCTGTTTGATTCAACATTAGTTTTCTGCATTCTTAGTGGTTTTTTAACTCATTTTGAATTAAAAACATCTTTTAAAACCTCAAAGGAATCCCAAAGTTTGCAAAACACTAAAACAGAAGTGGTTTACTTCTTTTTCTAACTGAATTCGAAAGTTTTCACCCTTTAAGGTTCTGAAAATCAGAATTCAGAAGCTTCTGAACAATAGTTCAGAAGCAGCTTCTGAACAGCGCTTCTGAAGTTCAGAGTCTGAACAGTGCTTCTGAAGTTCAGAGTCTGAGGGTCAACCAAAGTCAACGTGTGAACAGTGTGTCTGATGGTCAACAAAAGTCAACGTCTGAACAGTGCGTCTGATGAACAGTGAGTCTGAGGGTCAATAAAAAGTCAATGTCTGAACAGTGCTTCTGAACCTCAGAGTCTGAACAGTGCTTCAGAAGCACTGTTCAGCTTCTGAAGCAATTTTTCTGGGCAATTTTTTAAGGTTCAGAAGAAGTTTTCTGGGCATTTTTAAGGTTCAGAACTTGTCTTTTCTTTTGAACTTTTTTTGAAAGGATTAAAACTCATTTTTGTTCAAAACATAACAAGAGTTTTTGCATATATTTGGAATTTCACAAGTTTAAATAACTAACTTGAACAACAAGGTTGTTCATTTTTTCAATCGTAGATTTGAACAACAAACTTTTTCATTTTTCAATCATAAACTTGAACAACAAACTTGTTCATTTTTCAATAAGTTTCAACACCAAATTTGAGTAACAAACTTGTTCTTAAGTAACCAAGTGTTTTTGCTTTTATTTGGGATTTCTTAAGTTTCAATAACATACTTGAATGAAAAAGGAGTGGTTTGACGTATGTCTTTCCATTCCCCGATTGAACAAACACTTGACGTATGTCTCGTTGTTTGAACATAAAACTCAAGGGTTTTATCAACGTTTCCCTTTTAAAATAAAAACTTTGGTGGCGACTCCGCAATCTTTCCGGGCGTCTTATACGCCCGAAGCGTTCGTTTGTTTTTTTAGAGAGCGCACAGATTGCAGAAAATAACTTAGAGTAAAGTAAACTGCATTGATTTGAAATAAAGGTTGTTCACAAGGATCATACATGATTCGTGACTCTTTTCTCGCTGTAACTTGGATACTTCGAGTGTGTAGAATATTATGTACGTGATTTTGTGACCCCATTTTCCTCATGGAAAACTCTTATTTATACTAAAGGAAATAACTGTACAATCCTATCCACACTCTAACTGCTAATAACGCTTAATAACACAGAAAAAACAACCTATTTGAAATTCAAATCTTGCTCTTTCGATAGCCATGACTTTTGACGGTTTGTAAAAGAAACTTCCTGAAACAAAATCAACCTTCGCTTTGCTAATGTACGCTTCGACCAATTCTAACACTTCGATTTTGTCGATCAGAAAAGTGCAACTTTGGAACTCCTTTAGACTAAAAGTTCCCATTTTCCTCCACGTGTCTAATCAAACTAATGGTAGCTGTATTTTATGTCCTTTGTCGAAAAACACAGGTAACAAATTGCCCCCCAAAAAATGTTAGGTTCGGCGGAAGTAACTGTAGAAGGAAACTGACATTTTTGAAAAAACTCTAACCTCCGAAGAAAACCTTACATCTTCTTGAATGGTGACGTCATTTACCTCGAGCAGTTCCCCAAATCAGTTATCATTACTACACTTTTTTCAGAGATTTTTGGCTAATGGGAGAAGTAACTGACGGCTAGGTTCAGAAACCCTTTAGACTTCTTTTCGCCACGTGGCTAGACTTTTTCAACCCTTCAAATCAAATAGTTTTTTCGATTTCCCTCAGTAATAAGTATAAAATGCACCTTTTTTACTACTATCATTATCACTTTCTTTCCGGAAAACTTCTCTAAAAAGCCATCTTCCCTTTTCTTTTTACCATGGATAGACTTCCAGAAGACCTATTAATCAAAATCACTCAAAAAATAGCAGCTACTGGCACCCAGAACTTGCTCAACTTTAGGGCAACCTCAACCACTCACCGTCGACTGGCGGACAAGAAAACAGTTTTCAGGGCTTTACCACGTAACTGTCTCTGGTATTTCTTTGATAAATTCCCTTCTGCGCAAAAACTTGCTTTCATGCCACAGATGATTCAAAGTGGCCATGAATCATTCAGCCTGGTGGAAACAGCAAGGCTCCTCCATGATGAACCCAATAACATGGATGGCATTTATCGTATTCTACGCAAAGCAGCTTCCCATGGCGTGGATGGAGCCAAATATTTGCTGATGATCTTAAAAATCCTCTCAAAAGATGGATTTTCGATGAAGGAGGTTTTCCCCACTTTCAAAGATTTCTTTGATCGTCAAGTGCTAGCAGAATGTAGGAGGTCTACCTGTGGAGGACAAGGTTTTCCTTACTTTCTGCCTTACAGGCCTCGTTGTGATATCAGGCCTTTGCCTTCAAGCTTGGTCATTCGATTCACTTGTTCTACTCAAGGAACATGCAAAGGACATGGGAGAAGATCAGGGATCTTCTGGCCCTTACCAGGTTCGGATGATGAATACTCAAGGACCAAACTTTGCCTCTACTGTCTCCTCGACTTGGAAGTTATGTGGTTCCTACATGAGTTTCGCTTCTTGGAAGACGAAAACTTCTAGGTTTTAGGCTTTTAGGTAGTAGTGTTTTTTTTTTTGTTTTAAGGCCTCGAAGCCATTTTGATGTACTTTTCATGTTGGACGATATCTCTGATGTCAATATGCTTCGACATTTTGTGTAATATGCCCAATGCTTGGCTTCGAATTTTGATCTAATCAAATTCCTTTTTATTTCTTATTGCTGCCTTTTTGAATTAGACTTGAACAACGAAACATCGTCATTGCAAATTTTCATGCTGAGTGAAAATTCATATGCTTCGATTCTATAGAGACCGAAACGGTGGTTTTCTCTCTATTTGAAAACAAACCTATGGCGCCACTTTTGCAAGAACCAATGGGCCACGTTTTGGACTAAGTAACGCCTAAAAACCAACTTTTGGATTGTCAACTCAGGATGTTGACACCTGTCAAGATTTAAAGTAGGAAGAAGTATAAAGTTATACCTTGGGGAATCTAAAAAGTACTCCCTTAACCTTTTCTACACATCTTTCCAAACTGATTGATAAAAACAACAGGAACTATTCCTCTTCTCTCCTAGTCTGTTCATTCCTGAAAACAAACTGTTCCTCCTCTTTCACTGAAAAAAACAATTTTACAATGGCTCTAATAAAAACGCATCCCACTTCTGAAAACAACATCCAGAAAGCTTTGAAGAACAAAAATGGCGTCTTCATCCAAAACCCAACCATCTGATCCCGCGGCTACGGCGAACTTCTCTGTCCAACTTCAACCGGGGAACTTCAAGCTCGTACCTGGACCTGACTTGAAGGACGAACAAGCCCAGATTTGGAAATCTCAGGTAATGATTCCTTGCCCTGATTCTCATGCATATTCGGGTCCTTTAGCATTCTTGGGTCCTTTACCTAGAGAACGAGAAGATAGTGATCAAATCAAAGAGATTTTTCCCACCTATCACAATTTTACCCTTAGTGTTTTCCAAAAGGGACAATACTTTATGAATTTTATGGATACACCTACTAGGGTGTTTAGCTTTGCACCTCATGTTGGGAGTGATATATACCTGAAATGGCTGAACAAAGTTGAATCGAACGAGAAAGATTTCTGGAAAACGTCTGGCATCTTCGACCTTATCCAATTGTCAAGACTTGGGCCAAAATACCAACCCAACATGCTAATTGCAACATTGCATTTCTGGGACCATTCGACAAGTAGCCTCCAACTCAAATGTGGAATGTTAACTCCAACACTTCTAGATGTAGCTGCAATTACTTGCCTGAAACCCACTGGAAAAACCTTCGATCCTAATGCTATTTCGACATATTTTGATTTCAACTTCCAACGAGCTGCTTTCTTGTCTTATATTGAGGACCATTACGACACCAGTAGCGATGACGTCTCTGATGTGGAACACGTCGCGTTCCTAACCCTCTGGTTATCCCTCTTCGTGTTTTGCACCCCGTCGTTGCAAGTGGCGAAGATGTATATTAAACTCGCCATTCAAATACATGAAGGTAAGGATGTCAGCCTGAGCCGACTCATTTTGGGTGCTCTCTATGATGGCCTTGGCAATGGATCTTTTGAGCTGAGGAACGCAAGTGAGGTAAGAAAAACTTTGTCTGTGTCTGGACCCATTTGGATTTTCCAACTGTGGTTGTTGGCCACGTTTGAATCAAGATTCCAACTCTTCATTCCTGATGAAAATAAGAGCATGGTAGAACAAAGAAGAATCGAAGGCACTCGCCTTGCTGCACTGAAACTCAGAGAAATAGGCCAAACCAATGAAGCCTTATTTTTGACGGCCTTCAACGTGTTCCTAAACTGCAACACTTTTGTACCTTCGATGGCCCCGTTTGTAAACAGAACTCATGGACCAGAGTGGTTTACCAAAGGGTTTTCAGAGCCTTCATCCGACCGCAAAGGAGAACACTTCGAGATCTGGAAAGCTTATTTAACTCCCAATCTGCTTTCATTCAGGATTTCGACTGGGAAAGTGAAAGAACTCTTTGGAATAAGTGGCTATCAACCAAACCTGGTAGCTAGACAATTCGGCCTTTGCAAGCTTCGACCTAGATCTCTCTTCTCCCGCAAGAAATATCTGCCACATCCCAAGACCGAGAAAGATTAGTGAGAGCGTCTTGCCAAATTCGATCAAGTTACCCCCAGCTTCGAGCCCATAGTTTTCAAATCATTTTTCTTATGTACCCACGAATTCTTTACTTCGTGGAGAGATTATTATAAAACACAAAGTGCTAACATTGATGAAAACTTTTTACTCGAGCAGTTGATATCCACTTTTCCTTTTGTGCAGAATAAAAAAGCGAAGAGCAAAGGTACGCATATTCGAGAAATTCAAGCATTTCAAAAATATTTCGAAACTGTGTATGACCCGAGGCATCTTAGTCGGACCATTGCTCAGGCAGTGAAAACTTTAAAAGAAAAAATAAGTGAAAAACTTTACATGGTGAAAGCCCATCCTCATGTAAAAGACAAATACACTTATGCTTTGAATTTCCAAACATGATTTCCGGCTTTGCCAACCAGCAAACTTGCTCTGGCCTTTCGACCACCTCTTCCTCATTGGTTCTTTTGTGGTTCGAGATTAGCCTTCAAAAACCTTTTAGCTAAAAAGCCTGATAGAGTAACTCCGACTAAGCACGACATACATAGTTTTGGAGGTCATTTACACCTTGATATTCGAGATGTTCAAATTACGTCAGAAATTATAACAGGTGATAACCTTCGCCTTCAGAGGTAACATATGGTTTCATTTGCTTTC
Source organism: Medicago ruthenica (assembly GCA_018208015.1). NCBI lineage: Eukaryota > Viridiplantae > Streptophyta > Magnoliopsida > Fabales > Fabaceae > Medicago > Medicago ruthenica. Next base: position 163,053 of record WNNG01000541.1, on the reverse strand, counting down.
AAACATAACAATTTCATATGTTCTACAGCTGTACCTCTTACCTCCAAACCCACTTCAGACGATGAGCCCAACAGGGAGGAAGCCAAGAAAAAGGCAAGACCTTCTAAGTCGAAAGCTGTTGAGGTAACCTCTTACTATCTCCCAATGGCAAAATATATTTTCTTTGACCATTTCTTTAATGAAAGTGATTTTCCAGAAACGGAAACGCACCAGCAGTTCTTACAACGGGACTCCTTCTAAGAAACTCAAGAAATTCATCAGCGTATCAAGCGATGACTCAGAGGTAGGTAGAAATTTCTTCTCTTTTTCCTTTGGGTTTACTTAACCATCTCCATCATTATATATATATATATATATATATATATATATATATATGTGTGTGTGTGTGTGTGTGTGTGTGTGTGTGTGTGTGTTTTCAAGAATGATGGTTCCTCCCCACATGCTGACGCTGCTGAAGGTCTGTCAAACTTGGTCGGAAAAGAGCAAACAAAGAAAACTGAGCCGGATTCAAATGTTGAACCTCTCAAGAAGAAATTCCATAAAGCAAAGAAGATCCTGAGTGAAGGTTCTGGTGTAGAGAAAGTCAATACCGAGGTATATATCGAAACCTCGACTTCTCGCAAGTCGACTCATTCATTGGTTTCCTCTAATTATGATGATAATTTGTCTATCATAGGTGTTGGAAACTGGTAACGTCGAGGTTGGGGGCAGACAACGCCTACTTCGCCGCATAATTGTCCCATCTCTAAGATAATTGAAGAGGCAAACAAGGACAGACCAACAGATCAGAACAGTGGCGGGAAAGCGTCTGTTGACTGGTTTGAAGATGTGTTTGTCACTACTCCTCCCGAACCCAAACAGGCCGAAGTTGAGGTTGAACACAATGCGAGTTCGCCAAAAGGAGAACTTCTTGCTCCTACTTCAGGTATCCAAATTACCTCTCCTACCGGTGGAGAAACCACCGTCATTGAGCCACTTCAGAATCCGAATCCTGTCGAGACAGCTGAAACAGATGAGGATAACACCCCTGGTGACAATGTGAGCAGTGAGGATCTTGAGGACGAGGAGGCCGAAGGCGGAGGGGATAGCCCGTGAAGTCCCGAGAGCATGGATGAGTCTCCACCAAAGAAAATGCATGCCCTCAGTACCACTCCAAGCCTAGATGACATAGCAAGTCTTGAGGAAAGTGATCCCCTTGAAGCTTTTAAACTCTTGCTAAGCAGTGAAAATACTCATAATACTTTGACTTTCCTGGTAGAGGATGATTTGAGGATGATTTGAGTTCAGAAGTGTCTGAGGATGATTTGACCCAAGAGCTGCGGGCAAAGGTCATAGGGGTAGACCTTTTTCAAGCCATCATATTAAACTCGAACCTCACTCAAAAGTTTGATATACAAGCTGCTCAAGTTAACTCGTAACCAGCCTTTGTTAGCTTTCCTGGTTGACTTTGAGCCTCTTCTGGATCGAATAGCCAGGGAACTCCCGCGCGAATCAAAAAACAATGCTTTGTTAACAAAACAACGCCATCAGCATACAGAGAACTTGAGGTTAGTCGAAGCATCTAAAGCTAAAGTTGCTTCCTTAGAGCTTGAGAGTGCCAATGTTTCGGCCGAGGCAAAGGCATGAAAGTCAAACATTGCTACTTATAAAGAACAAATGGCAGTCTTGACGTTGAAGATTAAAGAAGAGGAATAGAAGTTAGCTGGAATCCAGAAAGTACTGGGTCCTTCAGAAATCAAACTTCACCGAGAGGCCAAACTGGCTATTGAAAATTTCAAAAGGGCCAAGTCGAGTGACTGATCAACATGTTGATTGATAATGGCTCCCGAACCCAAGCTGTACTGGATCTCGCCAAGACGGCTCTAGAGAGGCTGACAACTAGCCTTACTTTTTAATCTTTGTAATATGTGTTGAGTCTTTTGGTGTTGGCTGCATGTTTTGGCAAAACCAAGATATGGAATAGAAGCATCTCCATATGTAGAACATTTCTTCAATTGGAAGTTTTTGTTTTTGAAGCCATTCAGAAGCTGAAAATGCCATCAGAAGCTGAAAGCACTCTAGCTGTTCAGAAGCTGAATTCAGGTTCTGATGCCAGCGTTGACTTATGTTGACTTCATCAGAAGCTGGTTATTTTCAAGGTTTTTCTATGCGAATCTTTGCAAGATTTATTGAGGATTTATCCACACATACGGCTTCTAGAATGCTGATTTATTTGTAGAAGATTTTATTGAAGATTTGGTTCAAAGATATGAAATTCATATTTTCCTGTTATAATCTTTAAAAGATTCAATGCAGTTTTATTTGTTACATTATTGGACCAATCTTATTTCAGTAACAAATCAAATCAGAAGATTAGTTTGTTATTTATGCTGCAAGACTGAAGGCTATTTAAAGAGGAGGGCTGCTGCTATTCAAGACGCGATTTTAGAGAGATATAATTCAGAATTGAGTCTGTGTTTTTAACTGAGAGTTTTCTTTGTACACCACTCATTGTTAGAGTTGGTTTAGAGTTTTTATTGAGTTGTAATTCATTCTAAGCCTTTAGGTACGAATGAAGTGTTGTCATTGAAATTGTGTTCAAAAACAGGGGTTTGTTAAGGGTTGTTCAAGTAGCTGGGTTTAGTTGCTTGAATAGGAAGTTAGTGGATTCTAATACTTAGAGTTGGGTAGAAGTCTGACTAGGTGGAGGTTAATTGCTTGGGATAAGAACTGGGAGTCAGTGTCTGAGTCTTAAGGATTAAATCCAATAGTGGATTTCCTTCCTGGATTGGTATCCCCCAGAGTAGGAGGTGTTTACTCCGAACTGGGTTAACAAACCTTGTGTGCCTTTTACTTTCCTGCACTTTATTTTCTTGCTTTGCATTGTGTGAGTGTGTGCTCTGTTTTAAGCAAACTATTGTGCCCTGCGTATAGTTCAGAACCTGCTGGTTCAGAACCTGGTAATCTCTTATTATTGCCTGGCCAGAATTTCAATTGGCATCAGAGCAGGCACCCTGCCTGTAAATTGGGTGAGATCCAGAGGAGTTAATATCTGGCAAGCATGGATAGAGAAGGAGGATATGTCAATAGACCACCCCTACTAGATGGCACAAACTATGAGTATTGGAAGTCAAGGATGTGTGCTTTTCTAAAATCTATTGACAGCAGGACTTGGAAAGCTGTGATAAAAGGCTGGGAACATCCTGAGGTTTTGGACAAAGATGGTAACAAAATTGGAGTTTTGAAGCCTGAAGAGGAGTGGACCAGAGCTGAAGATGACTTGTCTCTGGGAAATTCAAAAGCTTTGAATGCAATCTTTAATGGTGTGGACCAGAACATGTTCAGACTTATCAAACAATGTACTGTTGCAAAGGAGGCCTGGGAAATTTTAAAGACAACTCATGAAGGAACTTCTAAAGTGAAGATGTCCAGATTGCAGCTGCTGACCACCAAATTTGAGAACCTGAAGATGAAGGAAGATGAGTCTATTCAGGATTTTTATATGAATGTGCTAGACATGGAAAATTCTTTTGATTCACTTGGAGAAAAGATGACTGATGAAAAGATAGTAAGGAAAATCCTCAGGTCCCTGCCCAGAAGATTTGACATGAAGGTCACTGCAATTGAGGAGGCTCATGATATTTCTGCTATGAAGGTTGAGGAGCTGATTGGGTCTTTGTAAAATTTTGAGACTGCATTCTGCAAACAGCCTGATAAGAAAGGGAAAAGTATAGCTTTTACTGTGAATGCTGAAGCTGATGATCAACAAGAGTCTGATGAGGATGACTTATCAGAAGCTCTAGTGTTGCTGGGAAAACAATTCAACAAGATTCTGAAGAATGTTGATAGAAGAGCCAAAGCCAAAGGACAGAACTTCAGATTCAACAACAAAAAGCAACAAACTGATATGAAAAAGACCAAGTCTGAGGAGAAAAGTAACCAATCCAAAGGTGTGCAGTGCTATGAGTGTGAGGGTTATGGACATATCAAAACTGAATGTCCTACTTTTCTTAAGAAGCAGAAGAAGAAGAGCCTAGTTGTGGCATGGTCTGATGATGGTTCTGAAGAAGATGATGTTAGTGAATCTGATATGTGTGATACTGGTCTGGTAGTAAGGTCAGGAGCTATCTTGAAGAAGGAAGCAGTTTTAGAGTCTGAGACTTTTTCAGAGTCTGAAGCTTCTTCTGTGTCTGAAGCTGCTAAAATCTCATATGATGAACTAGCTGATAACTACAAGAAGCTGTATACCAGAAGTGCTGAGGTTTGCAAACAAGTTTTGGATCAGAAGGAGACTATTCTTCAATTGGAGGCTGAAAAAGGTAAATTGTTAGTGCAAAATTCAGATTTAAAAGAAGAAGTGAATCAACTGAACTCCCAACTTGATCAAATGAAGAAGCAAGTGAGGATGTTGAACTCTGCTACTGATAAGTTGGAGGACATTTTGGGGAATCAGCAACAAGGAAAAACTGGTTTAGGTTTTGTTGATCAGACTCAGATTCCTAAACAGATGAATTTTGTTCCTGCTACTCAAACTCATGATTCTTTGGTTGGAACATCAAAGAGGAGACCTCAGAAACAAGCCCAGATGCTAGGTCAGAAGCATATTCAGATGAGACCTCAAAAGCAAGCTCAGAAGAGACCTCAGATGCAAGGTCAGAAGCATGTTCAGATGCTACCTCAGAAGCAACCCCAGAAGTACAACAGAAGAAGGAGGAATCATACCTGGACCTGTCTTCATTGTGGTAAGAAGGGACATATCAAACCTTTTTGCTTTAAACTGTATGGCTATCCTGAACACTTTCAATATAGAAGAGTGCAACCAGCTGCACCCAGACACAGTGTTCAGAAGGTGTGGAAACCTAAGGTTCAGAATGTTGGCCTGATTGCTCATACCTCATTGAGAGCCACCTCAAAAGAAGACTGGTATTTTGATAGTGGGTGTTCAAGGCACATGACTGGTGTGAAGAAGCTGCTGAGCAATATCAGATCATACTCCAGAAGTTATGTGACATTTGGAGATGGTGTAAAAGGTCAGATTTTGGGTATTGGTGATTTGAACAGAGAAGGCTTGCCCAGACTTAATGATGTGCTATTGGTGGAAGGATTAACCTCTAATCTGATTAGTATTAGCCAACTTTGTGATCAAGAATTAAAGGTAAATTTCAACAAGCAAGAGTGCATTGTTACTGATCAGAAAGATAAAATTCAGATGAGGGGCTGCAGATCCAAAGACAATTGTTATTTGTGGGTGTCTGAAGAAGAAAGAAGTCTGACTTCTTGTCTTATGAGCTCAGAAGAGGAAGTCAAGCTCTGGCACCAGAAACTGGGACATCTGCATCTGAAAGGCATGAAAAAAATCCTAAGTACTGAAGCTATCAGAGGTGTACCTAATCTGAAGATCAATGAGGACAATGTTTGTGGTGATTGTCAAATTGGGAAACACACAAGAAAGTCTCATCCCAGATTAGTTCATCAGGTAACTACTAAAGTACTAGAACTTGTTCATATGGATTTAATGGGGCCAATGCAAGTTGAGAGTATTGGAAGAAAAAGATACGCTTTTGTAATGGTAGATGACTACTCAAGATTCACATGGATCAGCTTTGTTAGAGAAAAAACTGACACTTTTGAAGTCTTTAAAGAGATGTGCATTCAACTACAAAGAGAGAAGGACAGTGGGATTATCAGAATCAGAAGTGATCATGGCAAAGAATTTGAAAACAAGAGCTTTTCAGAATTCTGTGCTTCTGAAGGTATAAAGCATGAGTTTTCTGCACCTATCACACCTCAGCAAAATGGTGTAGTTGAGAGGAAGAACAGGACTTTAGCAGAATGTGCAAGGGTTATGCTGCCTGCTAAGAAGCTGCCATATATGTTTTGGGCTGAAGCAATGAACACAGCATGTTACATACACAATAGAGTCACTTTGAAAAAGGGAACAACATCTACTCTGTATGAATTGTGGAAAGGGAGGAAGCCAACTGTCAAATATTTCCATGTTTTTGGGAGCAGATGCTATATTTTGGCTGATAGGGAAAATAGAAGAAAACTGGATCCTAAGTCTGATGAGGGCATATTCCTGGGTTATTCAGTGAACAGCAGAGCTTATAGGGTGTTTAATTCCAGAACCAAGGTTGTGATGGAGTCCATTAATGTGGTAATTGATGATCTGACTGCTAAGAAAGATAGAAGTGAGTCTGAAGTTGTTCCAGAGTCTGAACCATCAGAAGAACAAACTTCAGAAGCAGAAATTCATCCAGAGTCTGAAGAAGCAGAAGTTCATCCAGAACATGATCCTACCAATAAAGGGCCATCAATTAGAGTTCAGAAGGATCATCCTAAAGACTTAATCATTGGAAGCTTAGATCAAGGTGTCAGAACCAGGAGATCAGATGCTGCTGCTACTGATTCATGCTTTGTGTCAAAGGTTGAGCCTAAAAATGTGAAAGAAGCCCTAACTGATGAATTTTGGATTGAAGCAATGCAAGATGAGTTGAATCAATTCAAAAGAAGTGAAGTGTGGGATCTTGTTCCAAGACCTGAAGGGCTGAATGTGATTGGTACTAAGTGGATATTCAAGAATAAAACAGATGAAAATGGTACTGTAGTCAGAAACAAGGCAAGATTGGTTGCTCAGGGGTATACTCAAGTTGAGGGACTGGATTTTGATGAGACCTTTGCACCTGTGGCCAGACTAGAGTCCATAAGACTGCTGTTGGGTGTTTCCTGCATTCTCAAGTTCAAGCTATTTCAGATGGATGTGAAAAGTGCATTTCTGAATGGATATCTGCAAGAAGAAGTGTATGTTGAACAGCCTAAAGGATTTGTAGATCATAAATTTCCTAATCATGTTTACAAACTGAAGAAAGCCTTGTATGGATTGAAGCAAGCACCAAGAGCATGGTATGAAAGATTAACTCAGTTTCTTGTTGCTCAAGGATACAGAAAAGGTGGTTCTGATAATACTTTTTTTGTGAAGAATGAAGATGGGAGTCTAATGATTGCTCAGATTTATGTGGATGATATAGTGTTTGGAGGGATGTCTCAGAAGATGGTAAAATTGTTTGTTCAGCAAATGCAGTCAGAATTTGAAATGAGCTTAATTGGTGAACTTACTTACTTTCTTGGGTTACAAGTCAAACAAATGGAAGATACAATCTTCATTTCTCGGAGTAAATATGCCAAGAACATAGTGAAAAAGTTTGGTATGGAATCAGTTGCTCATAAGAAGACACCAGCTGCTACTCATCTGAAGTTGACCAAAGATGAACATGGAGTTTCAGTTGATCAAAGTCAGTACAGAAGCATGATAGGGAGCCTATTGTATTTAACTGCAAGCAGACCTGATATCACTTATGCTGTTGGAGTATGTGCAAGATATCAAGCTGATCCTAAGATGAGTCATCTACACAAGTTAAAAGGATCCTGAAATATCTGAATAGCACAAGTGACTATGGAATCATGTATTCTCATAGTTCAAGTTCTGAACTGATGGGATATTGTGATGCTGACTGGGCTGGAAGTGCTGATGACAGGAAGAGCACTTCAGGAGGTTGTTTCTTCTTAGGAAATAACTTGATTTCATGGTTCAGCAAGAAACAAAACTGTGTGTCATTGTCAACTGCTGAGGCTGAGTATATTGCTGCTGGAAGTAGTTGCTCACAATTGGTGTGGATGAAGCAGATGCTGGAGGAGTACAACATTGAACAAGGAACTATGACACTGTTTTGTGACAATTTGAGTGCCATCAACATCTCTAAGAATCCAATTCAGCACAGCAGAACCAAACACATAGACATCAGACATCATTTTATCAGAAACCTTGTGGAGGATAAAGTCATTCAGCTGGAACATGTAGCTACTGAAGAACAAGTTGCTGACATATTCACAAAAGCCTTGGATGCTAAACAGTTTGAGAATTTAAGGAGCAAGTTAGGTGTGTGCTTATATGAAGAATTCTAGCAATTAAAGCAAACTGGATGTGAGGAAGATAGAGTACCTGCCAGCTTTGTTAGTGCTAAGTGTGATGCTGTTTTTGATACTAAGTCTGAAGTTCAAACTGGGACAGTAGTTGAAGATGTTTGTGTAGTTTTCCTTCCCTATTTGAAGTCTGAGATTTGCCAGAATTTTGTGGCTAAAAAGGGGGAGAAAATCTTATGCACTGTGTTGGCTCTGATATCAAGAATTAGAAGATGTATTGCTGCATTTCAGATGTTAAGCTGTCAGTATGGTTCAGAAAGTGTGTCATTATTTCAGAAGGTGACTAGTTTTGCTCTGATACCAAGCAATATATGTCCAGATATGATCAAGGGGGAATATGTGTCTCAGGGGGAGTACAAGATTGTTATGATCCTGAGTGTTTTTTTTTTATTCTGAAGTGTGCTCTGATACCATAAAGTGTGCTTCTGATATGCTCTGATAACATTTCTCTGTAGTTCAGTAGTAAGGGGGAGTTTGTATGAGAAGCTGAGTTGCAGGGGGAGTGTTGTGAAGCTGGAGTATGTGTTTTGTGAAGTTTCAGGGGGAGTTTGTGCTGATCAGGAGTTGATCAGTAGCTCTGATACCATGGTTGTGATCAGGAGTTGATCAGAACTTGGTTGATGTGTGCTTCAGTAGCTGTTATGTTTTGTAGAACTGAAGCTGGTTTATGTTTAACATAGCTGAATTCGCTGCCTAAACTATTTGCTATGATGTATTATTGTGGAGTTCTTCATTGCTGAGTTGATTATAAGGGAGATTGAAGAACTTGGATGGTTTTAGCCAAAAATTTGCCAAAGGGGGAGATTGTTGAGTCTTTTGGTGTTGGCTGCATGTTTTGGCAAAACCAAGATATGGAATAGAAGCATCTCCATATGTAGAACATTTCTTCAGTTGGAAGTTTTTGTTTTTGAAGCCATTCAGAAGCTGAAAATGCCATCAGAAGCAGAAAGCACTGTAGCTGTTCAAAAGCTGAATTCAGGTTCTGATGCCAGCGTTGACTTATGTTGACTTCATCAGAAGCTGGTTATTTTCAAGGTTTTTCTATGCGAATCTTTGCAAGATTTATTGAGGATTTATCCACACATATGGCTTCTAGAATGCTGATTAATTTGGAGAAGATTTTATTGAAGATTTGGTTCAAAGATATGAAATTCATATTTTCCTGTTATAATCTTTAAAAGATTCAATGCAGTTTTATTTGTTACATTATTGGACCAATCTTAATTCAGTAACAAATCAAATCAGAAGATTAGTTTGTTATTTATGCTGCAAGACAGAAGGCTATTTAAAGAGGAGGGCTGCTACTATTCAAGACGCGATTTTAGAGAGATATAATTCAGAATTGAGTCTGTGTTTTTAACTGAGAGTTTTCTTTGTACACCACTCATTGTTTGAGTTGGTTTAGAGTTTTTATTGAGTTGTAATTCATTCTAAGCCTTTAGGTATGAATGAAGTGTTGTGATTGAAATTGTGTTCAAAAACAGGGGTTTGTTAAGGGTTGTTCAAGTAGCTGGGTTTAGTTGCTTGAATAGGAAGTTAGTGGATTCTAATACTTAGAGTTGGGTAGAAGTCTGACTAGGTGGAGGTTAATTGCTTGGGATAAGAACTGGGAGTCAGTGTCTGAGTCTTAGAGATTAAATCCAATAGTGGATTTCCTTCCTGGATTGGTATCCCCCAGAGTAGGAGGTGTTTACTCCGAACTGGGTTAACAAACCTTGTGTGCCTTTTACTTTCCTGCACTTTATTTTCTTGCTTTGCATTGTGTGAGTGTGTGCTCTGTTTTAAGCAAACTATTGTGCCCTGCGTATAGTTCAGAACCTGCTGGTTCAGAACCTGGTAATCTCTTATTATTGCCTGGCCAGAATTTCAATATGTATTATCATTGTACTGGCAGCGTATGCCAAGATTACGCACTCGCTATTATCTTTTATTCACACGTAATTTTAACTTCTTGCAGCACTGGCTTGTATTTTTTCAAATATTTGCCATTTACTCGTAAGATTCGATTATCTGCACCAACCTCTTCTATTTCATATGCACCATTTGAGAAAAATTGAATAATTTCGAAGGGTCATTCCCAATTTGACGACCATTTGCCTAGAACTCTGTCTTTTCTATCCATAGGCAGAATTACTTTCCAAACTAAATCTCCTGAAACAAAAGATTTAGACTTTACCTTTTTGTTGTAGGCTTTAGCCACTCTTTCTTTCTGTCTCATGAGGACGTCTAATGCATGTATCATTTCCTTGTCTAAATTGACCAATTGATCTAACATCATGTCCCAATAATGGTTTGTTGGAACCTCGCATTGCCTTTGAATTATAGCCGATTGTAAACAGACTTCGACGGGTAGGACTGCATCATGTCCGAATGTGAGCCTAAATGTGGTAGTGTTAGTTGATTCTTTTGGCGAATTTTGACAAGCCCACAAAGCATGGTTTAAAGTATTGTGCCAATTTCTTGGTTTACTACCTACATGTTTCTTTATCAAATTAATGATAACTTTATTGGCGGCTTCGACTTGACCATTTTCCTGCACGTAGTAAGGCGTCGAAGTTAACAATTTAAATCCGACATCGGAGGCAAACTCTACCATTTCTCGTCCTGTGAAACCGACCCTTGGTCTGTGGTGATAGTCTCTGGGATTCCAAACATGTACAAAATGTGATCTTGAATAAAATTGATAACTGCTTCTTGATCCACATTTGGTAAAGGGATGGCTTCTACCCATTTGGTGAAGTAATCTATCCCGACTATTATATAACGGTGGCCTTTGAACGAAGTAGGTTTTACTTCTCTGATCAAATCCAAAGCCCATCCTCTAAATGGCCATGGTTTTACTATCGCATGAAGTTCGCTTGCTAGTACATGTTGTATCCCTATATGCTTCTGACATTCTTGACAGCCTTTAGCGAACTCTATACAATCTTTTAACATCGTAAGCAAATAAACCCCTTGTCGAAACAAAAGCCATTTCATTTTGTGGCCAACCTGATGAGAACCACAAATTCCACTATGGGTTTTAGAAATTGCCAAATATGCCTCATTTTCTTCGAGGCATTTCAATAAAATTTGCTCAGGCGTTTTCTTGAACAGTTCGTTCCCTATCACTACATAGCTTAAGGCTCTATATTTAATTTTTGAATGGTGTTTCCGACAGGGTTTTGTAAGTATTCGACAATCTGTTTCCGCCAATCGTTGTCTGCCACATTGTCAATGGCAAAAACTTCAAACCGAACTTTTGCAAATTTGCCTGAAAAATTTTCGGCAGAAAGATTGTCTATTTCCTCTGCCCCCTCAGTTTTTGTTATTGACAATTCCGTTCGGGGAGGGGAAATCGGAGTAGATTTTGTCTCTTATCTCTATGAACTCCTTTAACTTCACTTTAGGGACTTTATAACCCGAAGCGATTTGTGCCAGTTCATTCACCTCTTAGTTATTCATTCAAGGCACATGTTGAATATTTACATGCTGAAAACGTTGTAACAACATGTTGGCTACAACAAAGTACATAATTAGATTTTCTTTAATGCACCTGTATTCTTTTGTCAACTGCTTTATGACCAGTTCGAAGTCTCCTTTTATCTCGACCTACTTTGCCCCCAGTTCCAACAAGATTTCAAGTCCTGCTATTAAGGCTTCGTATTCGGCCTCATTGTTTGAGCATCGTTCATTAACCCTGAACTTAAAGCTTGTCGGAATGTTAGTAGGAGACACAATTAAAATACCAATCCCAGAGCCATTTTTGTGACTGGAACCGTCGAAATATAATTTCCAAGGTCGAGTCTCTACTAGACCAACTGTAGCTTCGATCGCAGAATGATCAACTATGAAATCGGCCACGATTTGCCCTTTAATGGCTTTTAAGGGCTTGTAGGTCAACGGATATTCTGTTAGTGCTAGAGCCCATTTGTCAATTCTACTATGTAAAAATAGGTTTCGACAACATGTGCTTAATAATATCAAAATGAGAATAAACACAAACGTCGACTTGTTTTATATATTGTTTCAACTTTGTACAAGAGAAATACAAACAAAGGCACAACTTTTCAGTTGGATGATACCTTCTTTCAGCATCATTTAAAATCCTATTGAGGTAATATATGGCTCTTTCGACACCATTTTCATCCTCTTGGGGTAACATGCTACCTATGGATGATTCTGATGCTGCTATGTACAATTTCATCATCTTATTCTAAACAGGGGGTAAAAGAACAGGTGGTTTTGTCAAATGTGATTTCTTCAAAAGCCTTCTGATGCTCCGGTTCCCATCTAAACGTATCTTCTTTCTTTAGTTTAAGCAATGGCGAGAAAGCTTGGTTCTTGCCACTTAAGTTCGAAATGAACCTTCTTAGAAAGTTGATCTTGCCTAGAAGAAATTGCAGTTCTTTCTTGGTTGAAGGAGACTTCGTTTCCAAGATGGCTTTTGTCTTGTTTTGGTTTATTTCAATACCCTTTTTGTGGACCACGAAAGCCAAAAAGTCACCTGCGCGAACACAAATAACGCACTTCAAAGGGTTCATCTTTAAGCCACATTTTCTCATTCTTACGAACGATTGTCAAAGATGGTCTAAATGGCTGTCTTCTGTTGAAGATTTCACCACAATATCATCTATGTATACTTGCATAAATTTTTCTATAAAATCATGGAACATAGAATTCATTGCCCTTTGTATGTAGCGCTAGCGTTCTTCAAACCGAATGGCATGACTATCCATTCATACACGCCTATGGCCCCAGGGCACCTAAAAGTTGTCTTCGACACATCTTCTTCGGCTATAAAAATCTGATTATAACCAGAATAGCCATCTAACATGCTTAAGTAATCGAAACCTGCTGCCGAATCGACCAATATTTCTGCTACTTGCACATCTTTAGGTGTAGCGTTGTTTAAATCTCTAAAATCTATGCATACCCTAAGAGTTCCATTCTTTTTTACTACAGGGACTATGTTAGCCAACCACTCAACGTACCTAGTTGTTCTGATGAACTTGCATCGTAAGAGCCTTTCAATTTCTTCTTTGATTTTCAACCGGATTTAGGGCGCAAATCTCTTTGGAGTTTGCTTTACTGGCTTCTTTCCTGGTCGGATTGGTAGTTTTAACTCCACTACGTCCCGACTTAGGCCTGGCATTTCATTATAGTCCCAAGCAAAACAATCTTAATATTCCTCTAAAAGTTTAATGATTCAATCTTTGAATCCCTCACCAATTTTGGCGCTGATATAAGTTGGCCTCTTCACATAACCATCTCCCAGGTCGACTTCCTCCAGAGGGTCTTGTGCTACAATTTTCTTGGCAGGACCCATTGGATCTTTCTCAAAACCTAAGTTCTCCTTATCATAAATGCAATCCAACCTCTGATCTTCGAGCAGCATGTCTTCCTGACAATCTTTGATGGTTTCTAGGGCCATTTTTTGTTGCATGACAGCTTCCAAAGCCGCGTTTTGTTTATTTTTGACCACATAGGCCGTAATTCTCTCCCATGAATTGGTAATGGACATGATTAATGTCTGTCATCCCACCCAGCTGGTGGGGCTTCGTCCTCTGAAGACTTACGGTCATCGACTAACTCCCTTTCCCAAAAGAGGTCACAGTATGGGTGGAGTTTAACAAAACTCTTCACAAGCTCTGGTCTCACTAGACCAAAATCTGAGGATCGACGTGGCGAAATATATGCCAAATGTTTGTCAAAGGTCTTTCTGTTTATATGGTCGACTTTAGCCCTGAAATAGCTTTGGTCGGCTTCAATATTCTCTAACACTCAGTCTTCCCTCCAGACGGAAATTCTCTGGTGCATAGTCGACAGGAGTGCTTCGACACCGTGTATCCATTCTCTATCGAGTAACAGATTGTAATTGGCTTTGGATGGGATTACCAGGAACAATATTGACCATTTGACACTTCCACAATTAATTCAACTTCTATTGCCCCATAAGAATGTCCGGATTTACCCTAATAGTTCGAGAGGACCACATTATGGGATGTTAGGTCGGATTCTTTCTTTCCGATCTTCTTTAGCAAACATAATGGCATCAAATTAACCGTTGCGCCGCCATCCACTAGGACTTTGTTTATCCCGATGTTATTCACCTTGGCCATTCGAACATGGCCTGTTGTTCTTCGACTAGGCCTTAAGATGATTCCTCATATCTCGACTAGGCCTTTCGAACATGGCCTGCTGTTCTTCGACACAGCCACTGTTCATAACATAATAACAAACTGGCTTATGTTCAGCCATATCCTCTGTAAAATCTTCTTCCCCCTCACTGATCTCTGAGACTACATTTGATTTGTAGAATCGAAACGACGTTGCATATCACATCAAAATCTGGTTCGGAATCGGAAAAATTTGATCGCATTTCTTCATCTTAAACAAGAGGGTTTTCTTTGACGGGAGGCAGTGGAGGAAAAAGTCTCTCTGTTCATGGCTTCCTAACTTTGGTGATCACTAATTGTTTTCCTTTTGCAGAATTTTCAACAACATCGGTGGCAACAACCTTCTTCTGACGTTGGAATCTACACCATTGAGTCTTTGTCATGGGGTTCTTTCCTTTGTATCCATTCCTGTAGGAGTACCTATTGTCGACATGATGGATTTCTCCATTCGCTGACATAGACGAACGACGACCCAGATTTTTTCCGTTAGAATGGACCCATTTACCCACAAGAGTCTCCGAGGATGGGACATATGTCTTTGCCGGAGGCACCACCCTATATGGGATCCCCCTTTGATTGAAATTGAGCTTAGGCCTGTTGTTGACCCATTTTCCCTTCTTCTTTGACACCAACTACTTCCCCTCGAGGCTTCTTGCTGCTTTTTTGTCGAACACTGAACTGCATTTTGGACAGATCGTGACCTCTGAATTGCTTATCTTGCAACGATTCAGAAAAGCAACCAGACCCTCTTCAGCATCAGGGTACACAACTTTCAATTGTTTCTTGTACTAATCTTCAGTGATCATTGCAGGTGCTATCATGGGGATTTCAGTACCTCCCTTGGGGTTACTGGAACTTTCCCCTGGCATCTCTTCCATATCCTCGACAACGTTTACGTCCAATGGCTCGGCGTACATTGCGTCGGTGACTGGGAGAGGGTCAGCATCTACCTGCTTTGGCGATTTCGACTTGTCACCAAATTTCAATATTTCCTCGTTGAGTGCTTTCTGCACCAAGTCTCTGAAAAGAACACAATGGGAAGTATTATGACCCAAAAAATTGTGAAATTTGCAAAATCCTCTTTTCTTCCTTTGGTCTATCGGTGGCAATTTTAAACCTTTAGGCACCACAATTTGACCATCAGAGACTAACAAGTCAAAAATTTCGTCACATTTAGTAACGTCAAACATGTATGATTTCACAACAAATTTATTATTTTTTGGTTCGACGGGAGTTTTTCTGTCTGTTGGTTTCAACAACTTACAAACATATGGGGGTCCAGGTTTTAATTCGGCTATATTAACGTCATTCTCTTCGATGGAAGAATATTCAACATCGAATTCTTGGTCGCTGCCGATATCGTCGACATACGCAACCTTCTCTTTTTTGTGGAACCTGTTAGACCTACCCTTTTCGGCTTTTAACCTTTCTACTTGTCGAACCCTATCGGCCAATTGGGCCATATCTCTCAAGTGTTGGGTGTCCAATTTCTTTCGGATAGAGTAATATAGGCCACCCGCAGCCATTTCGAATAACTCATGTTCGGGCACTTGGGTGAAACACCTCACTTTCAATAGTTTAAATCAATTAAGATAATCATCAACAGATTCGAGAGTTTTCCACCTAACACTAGCCAATTTTTTCAAGCTTATCTTAGATTGGCCCATGTAGAACTGTTCATGGAACACTCTCTCCAGTTGGTTCCAATTATGTATTGAATGAGGAGAGAGAGTGGTGAACCATGTGAAAGTGTTCTTCGTCAAGGAGTTGGGGAAATATTTCATTCTTAAATTTTCATTTGCAATGTCCCCGGCCTCCGTTAGATAACGGGCAACATGTTCGACAGTGGACTCATTCGTTTCTCCAGCAAACTTTGTGAATTTGGGGATCTTCCATCCCCTAGGAAGCTCAATTTGCAAGACATATTCAGACAACGCTGAAACGAAATTTGGCCTACGTAAGCCTACATCGAGGCCATTCTGGACCAAAATTATTTCGACGAGATGGGCTATGTTTTCTTGCCCTCCTTTAATATTCTGTCGAACTTGTCTGACCACTTCGTCTGCGTTTTGATTTCTATTTACCAAAACGACTTCAGGGGCTTGTTGTGCTGCCCCTACTATTGGCTCTTCAACCCCTTGGGGCGCGTGGTGTGGCCCCTGATTTACCACATTATCTCCTCTTCCGCCAATTTCAAGCGGTCTGGGATTCGGTGGTTGAATTGGGTTAAAGAAATTGGCAATTCTCTCCATTTGAGCAGCCAACATTTGGTAAATTTGGTTAGTAGCCTGGATCATGGGGTTAAACACCATTCCGATCTGCTGAGTTAACATGTTTACCATGTCATGATTACTCTCGTCCATTTGTTGTCTAATCGACGCCACAGACGTATTAGTCAGGGCCAAAGGGGCATTTCGACCAGGGATACTCATTTCAGACCCATGAACTGGTGACAATATGGTATTTGTGTTATCCACAAATATAGACGCATTCGTCCCAAGGCCTACCATTAAAGTTGTTGGCATGCCATAAGACGGATCTCTCATTGTCGTCGCGAGCGAAAACTGTGGAATCGAGGCACCAAAGGTCCCTGCCAAAGTATTTATATCCATCTGTTGTATCCACGGTCTAGAGACCGGTGGGTTCGCCTGCATCGGTGGAATGGCGACCTCGATGACTGCAGGCCCAGTCGATGTTGGTATCGAGGATGACGACGGCATGGAGGCCGTTACACCAGTCACATTCGATTGGGTTAGGCTACTAGCGGGTATTTCTTGTGAAATTTGTGCACCGGCTTGAGTGCTAGATGAGGAAGCGGTTGTTGAACTTGGACGCACTATTTCGGGAAGACACTTGCCTCCTCTCAATCGCATACGAAGTAAAATCACAAGAATTTATTCAAAGAGAACAGAATGCGAACAGAAAACTATGAAAATTTAGTTCTTAGACACACAGAGTCCCACCGGGCGTGCCAATATGTTTACCCTGGTTTTTGGTAAACAACCGCTAGTTATAGATTTATTGCTTGCGAGATCAACCGGTAATCTCAGGTCATTGTGTGTCAAGTTTGCTTGAGTATCTTCGCATATTTTTATGTATTTTTATATGTTTCGAATAGAAGAATGAAACAAACAATATCTCCAAGTTCGGTTGCTTGAACTTATCGACAATGAATTATAGTATAAAAGTAGATTGCAGAAATTAACTTAGAGTAAAGTAAATTGCATTGATTTGAAATAAAGGTTGTTCACAAGGATCATACATGATTCGTGACTCTTTTCTCGCTGTAACTTGGATACTTCGAGTGTGTAGAATATTATGTACGTGATTTTGTGACCCCGTTTTCCTCATAGAAAACTCTTATTTATACTAAAGGAAACAGCTATACAATCATATCCACACTTCTAACTGCTAATAACGCTTAATAACATAGAAAAAACAACCTATTTAAAATTCAAATCTTGCTCTTTCGACAGCCATGACTTTTGACAGTTTGTAAAACAAACTTCCCTAAACAAAATCAACCTTCGCTTTGCTGATGTGCGCTTCGACCAATTCTAACACTTCGATTTTGTCGATCGGATAAGTTCAACTTCGAAACTCCTTTAGACTAAATGTTCCCATTTTCCTCCACGTGTCTAATCAAACCAATGGTAACTGTATTTTATGTCCTTTGTCGAAAAACACAGGTAACAAGACATATACAAGTTCCTTAATCCACTTTATTTTTAGAATTTCGGGTAGGAAGAAATTTTTATTAATCAAAGTGGTACTAATGACTATTTTACAATTGGTCCCAAAGAAAATTGAACTTCGCACCTTGATGTTATAATGTTAATCCTACCACTAGTACCTTAGGTGTGGTTTCTTTTGTTTGGTGTTAACCCTCCTGATTCCTTATTTAAAAAAAAAACAAAAAACTGCTGATTCCTTGGGGAAAGCGACCCTAATAATACGGAGTTCTGACGGGAGGTAAGTAAAGTTTGGTAGAGAATTATTCCATTCAGGAATCGAACTTGGGTTCTCTCAAACAATTTGTCCTTTGGTGTAGCTCATTAACCACTTGAGTATAATAACACAAAATATATAATTAAAATATATTTATTATAGTCAAAATATATATTCTTTAGTAATAAGAAAGATCATAGTCAAAATATAAAGTCAAAATCTTAAAAGTTATTACCTACTATTTTTTATATATTCAATTTTAATAGTTTATTGATACTTTTTTTTTAAAATCAATATATATAAATTATTATAAATATAGCAATTATTATATAGTAAAAAAAAAGGAGTGTTCAAATCCAAATTAAAATCGAAGAGCAATTTTAATTTTTTTTTTTTTAGGAAGAGCAATTTTAAAATATTATGCACTCACTTATAGATGTATTACTTGATTATAGATGTATACAATTTTCTTAATCCACTTTATTTTTAGAATTTCGGGTAAGGAGAAATTTTTATTAATCAAAGTGGTATTAATGTCTATTTTACATTTGGTCTCAAAGAAAATTGAACTTTGTACCCTGATATTATAATGTTTATCTTACCACTAGCACCTTAGGTGTAGTTTCTTTTGTTTGGTGTTAACCCTCCTAATTCCTTATTTCAAAATAAAAACTTATGATACCTAGGGCAAAGAGACTCTAATAATACGGACTTCTGACGGGAGGTAAGTAAAGTCTGGTAGAGAATTGTTCTATTCATGAATCGAATTCGGGTTCTTCCAAATAATTTGTCATTTGGTGTAGTTCATTAACCACTTGAGTATAATTACTTGGTTCCTCAAGTGTAGTTTCTAATATAACCCACTTGTTTGCAAATGTTTGTGCTTAGAATATCAAGTTAAAAGTAACACAAATACCATTTTCTAATAGAGAAATATACTAACACAAAATATTTAAATGGTGACATTAGATGCAAATGTTAAGTAAAATTATTTACACTAGTAGTTCAATTGAATCGATGCCCTTCTTTCTTTGCTTTCAAATATGGGCTTTACTTGAGATTTTATGTTATTCTTCGTAAGTTTAGGACATTCATTCATTTCATACTTGATCATCTAAACTTGATGAACCCTTGCATTGAATGTAATTAATGAACCATTTAAAAATAGCTCCATATCCTCATCACATGAGGGATGTCCTTCATAAGAGTCGTTCAAGTTTTACAATATTCAAAATCCAAATTTTGAAAAGGTTTATTTGGAAAAAAAGTTTATTAAATAGATTGCAAGTATGAGTATAAATTGTGCCAGGATTAGATGTCGCAAGCTATTCATTCATTGGTTCTTATTGATCAATTGTATATTTTTTAAGATTAAAATACAACTCCACATATCCCTCATTGTATGTTGACATGTCTACCTAACAACGTATAATACATTGTGTCAATCGACTTCCGATGTAGGCAAAATTGTTGATTGATTCAATGACATGCTACAAGATAGTTAATATGAATGCAAACCTAATCATATGTGTCGCGTCGAATTTCGGAGATCAAGCTATGGATTAGCATTAACTCACTAATTCTAAATCACGACTGAACTTTTAATTTTTCGGGGAAAAGGGGAAAAAGTTCTAAATTACCTCATTTTAAAAATTTTGGGTTCGGGAGTCGATTATGCGAGGGGAAGGTATTAGCACCCCTCACATCCGTTGTACTCAACGGGAACCTCCTAGTTAGTTAAAGCTAAAGTGTTTTTAAAGGTTTGCTTGCTTGCTTAAATATATAAAGGGAATAAAGAAAAATATATATATAAGGGGAAAAAGAAAGTTTTTTATTATTGTGCTTGACAAGATATGATCTTGCTCCTACGTATCTCCCGGTGCGATGGAGAATTCAAAGCTACGTAGTTCTTTGTAGCAAAAGTTTGTGTGTTGATTGATTTTTATTTATGAAAAAATGATTTGATCGCGCTCGGGCGAAAAAGTTTGCTTTTAAAGGAAAAAGTGGTCTACTATCGTTGTATGGATAGCTTAATGAAGACTTTTGTCGCGTCGAATTTCGGATATCAAGCTATTGGGAAGCGTTGAATCACTAATGTTAAATCACGACTGAACTTTTAATTTTTCGGGGAGAAAAGGAAAAAAGTTCGAAATTACCCTTTGAAAAAGATTTTAGGTTTGAAAGTCGATTATGCGAGGGGAAGGTATTAGCACCCCTCACATCCGTTGTACTCAACGGGAACCTCTTAGTCGGCTTAGGCTTAAAATGTTTCAAAGTTTTACTTGCGTGTTTAAACATATAAAAGAAAATATAATATAAAGGGAAAAAAGAGATAAAAACAAACGAAAGGGGAAAAATGGAAAGTTTTTATTAATGGGCTTGACAAGATGTCGATCTTGCTCCTACGTATCTCCCAGTAGTCGGAGAATTCAAAGCGTACGTAGTTCTTTGGTTGAAAAAAATTTGTATGTTGGTTCGTTTTAATTAAAAAAGATTTGATCGCGTCCGAGCGAAAAAGTTTGAAAAGGAAATGCGGTCTACTATCGTTATGTGGATAGCTTAAAAAAGACCGATGAAAAAGGAATAAAAGTAAATGTCAACTGTTCGGGTTGTTGCCGAACTGGCCATTGACGACAATGCATAAAGGTAAATGATTTGATAAAAAGGATTTGCACTCGGACGTGAACAAAGGTTTTAAAACGCACGAAAGCGTAAAAGGTTTAAATGTCAAAAAGACGGACGCACATTAAGGCGATAAACTCGCGCAAGGCGTAAAAGTTTTAAAGATAAATGCGCAAAGGCGCGAAGGGTTCGGATTGACCACGCGAGCCAAGAAAAGGTTAAAAATGGCCACGGAGGATCAATGGAAGGTTGAGCGTGCTAGACGCGTCAAAGGTGGAATGACGGTTTCCCGAGCGACGAGACATACGTCACGCATTCGTGCAATCGAGGTTTGGGGAGACATACGTCAAGCCATTCCCGTTTCATTCAAGTTGGTTTCGTTGAAACTCGGAGAAATCTCAAAGGGAACCAAAACACTTTAAAAGGAAAGTTGTAAAAAGGAAATCACGAACAAATTTGTTGTTCGAGTTTATTAAAATCATGAACATTACTTGTTGCTTGGGCTATTGAAACTCAAGAACAAGTATAGTTCAAGTTTGAACGATGAACAAAATCATAAAACATACACAAATTTGGAAAGTTCACAAATTCGGCTCAATTCGAGCTTGGTTTAAAAAGAGTGAGCAAGCTCGGCTTAAGTTCGCGTTTGGATTGAAAATCATGAACAATATTATTGTTCAAGTTTGGTTTTGAAAATAAACGAACTCAACTTATTGCTCAAGTTTGGTTTTGAAAATTGAAGAACATAACTTGTTGTGCAAGTTACTCAAAATTTATCGCACGAACTTGTAAAATCTCCAAAGTTGTGCATGATTCTTGATGTGTTTTGAACAAAAATGTGTTTTAACACTCTTTAGGTTCTGAATCAAGGGCTGGAACCCCAAAAATTTGGCATTTCGATGCCTGATTCATGTTCTGAATTTCACATACTTCGCAGAGCAACCAGAACTTGGCTCTGCGAAGTCAGGTTCTGATGTGGTCGCTCTGCGAACATACTTTGCTCTGCGAAATATGCGAAATTTTGAACTCAGAAGCTGTTTCTGAACAGAAGTTCAGTAAAGAACTCCTGGCAATGCTTGTGCAAGAGATTGGAAGTGGCTTGCTTGATTGGTTAGAGGTTATGACCAATGACCTCTAGTTTGCTTTTGGTTTGGGTATGAACTGTTTTGTTGCTGCAATGTGATGGGTTTTGGTGTGGATTTCGTGTTTATTGTGGCTGTATTAATACTGTTTCAGTGTGTAATGTTTCAATGGTGTTAATCTTTTTTTGTTGCTTGTGCCTTGCCATTCCTTTTATAGGCAAAAATGCAATCCAATGCAATGATGGCAAATCTCTAGATCATAGCTGGTTTATGGGCTAAACCCAGGCTAAATGGCTTTGCATTAAATGCTAAAGGATAGAAGTTACTTGCCTTGTGCCAAGGGTCAAGACCTTGACTGATTTCAGCCACAAAATCCAGCTGATTCTAGAAGGTAATGATGGAAAAAACTGAAAAACAGGGCAGCTTTGAAATTGTGTGATTCTTGGGATCAATCCTTGCAATCTTGGAAGGCCAAGCAATGAAAACGTGTACTGCCATGTACTGAGGGATTGGGGGAAGCAAAATGAGCATGTGGGCTGGTGTGTGGGAGGAGAAATCCAGCTGAAAACAGGGCACACCAAACAGCTTTTTTGCAAGCAAAACCACTTGTGTTTGACTGGTTTTGGTGGAGAAATAAGGAAGGAAAGGGATCAAGTAGTTGGCTGGCAAGCTCAGGTTGGATGATGGGTCAATTGGGAGGGACAAGAGCTGACCAAGGGCAGCCAATTTGATTGAGCACATGTTAGGTTGGATGAAAATCCTTCTTTCCTTTTACCTTTAATGTCACACATTGATTCTTGCTTTGCTGCATTAAATCAGCCACAAATAGCAATAACAATAATAATAACAAAGATAGGGAGTAATAACAATAGTTAAAATGAAAACAAAAACAAGAAAAATCAAAAAATTAGAAATCTGCAGAAAATTCGCAGGAGTCGCAGTGCGAAGGTCACTTCGCAGTGCGATCTCCTGTTTTTTTGTATTTTTTTGTTTTAAAATAAAATAAAAGGTAAAAAATGAATAAAAAATAATAACAATAATAATAATAAGGATAATGGCAATAATAGTAATGAAAATGATAATGAAAATAAATAAAAATAGTAATGAGAATGAAAATGATGATAATAATAATAAAAATGATGAAAAGCTTAATAATATTAATTAATAAAACCTTAATAATAGTAAAAGATAATAATGATATTATTAATGAAAATAGAATAACAATGATATTAATAATAATAAGGATGATGATACTATTAATAGTAATGCTAATGGTGATAAATGCAAATAAAAATTCTATGACAAGAATGGAATAATAAAAAGGTAATAATAAGTGATGAAATAATAAAAGATAAAACAAAGAAAAATATGAGTCAAAAAATGGGGTATGACAAAGACCGATAAAAAGTTTTTTTACCTACTACCGTTATGAGGGTAACTTAAAAAAGGTAAAAAGGGCGGACTCGCACTCGGGCGATGGTATCCGTTTGAAAATGCGCACGGGCGTAAAAAGGTTTGATTTGACCACGGGGGCCAAAAAAAGGTTCAAATTGACCAAAAAGGGACAAGAAAAGATTTGAATTGGTCACGGGGGACCAATAAAAGGTTTAAGTGCGTTTGACGCGTTGAAAATAGAATGACGATTGCCCGAACAACGAGACATACGTCAAGTGTTCGTGCAACCGGGAAATGGAGAGACATACGTCAAACCACTCCTTTTTCATTCAAGTTTGTTAATGAAACTTAAGAAATCTCAAAGAGAGCAAAACACTTGGTAAAAACTTATGAACAAGTGTAAAACTCAAATTAGTTGTTGCAACTTATGTACAAGCGTTGTTCAAGTTATCGGAAGAATGAACAAGTTTATTTCAAGTTTATGATGCAAAAAAAAGAACAAGCATTGTTCAAGTGTGTTGGAACTTTAAGAACAATTTTGTTGAAAAGCATGAACAAATTTGTTGTTCGATTTTGTTGAAAATAATGAACATAGCTCGTTGTTCAAGTTATTGGAAACTCAAGAACAAGTGTCGTTCAAGCTTGTAAAATGAACAAGTTTATAAAAAAAAGCACAAGTTTGTGGAAAATGCACAAGTTGGGTTGAAATTCATGAACAAGATTATTGTTCAAGTTTGGTTTGGCAACTTATTGAACATAGCTTGTTACTCAAGTTTGATTTTGGAAAATGAACAAGTTTGTTTCAATTTCAAGTTTGGAAAATACATAAGTTCGGCTCAAGTTCAAGTTTGAAAAAGTGAACAAATTTCTTGTTATTCAAGTTAACCATTTAAACTTGTGAATTTCCAAATGTATGCAAAAAAACCTTTGTTATGTTTTGAACCAAGAAAATGAGTTTTAATCCTCTTAGATTCTGAATCTTCAAGTCAGAACCTCAAAAATTAGCTTTTATAAGCCCGAACTCAGAACCTGAGTTCTGTCATGGTCGCTGAACGACCTTAAACTGGCTCTGCGAACCCTTGAGTTCGGTCATGGTCGCAGAGCGACCAGAACTTGGCTCTGCGAACTCTGCGAAAATTTGAACTCAGAAGCTGCTTTTGAACTTCTGTTCAGAAGCTGCTTCTGAACAAGCTTCAAAACCTTAAGAGGATTGAAAAACTTGGGAAATTAACAAGGAGTAAGACACTTTAGTTTGGTGTTTTGCAAATTTGAGATTTCTTTGGAGTTTCAAAAGTTGTTTTTTAGTGCAAAATGAGTTTTTTAACAAACACTAGTGATGCAAGCAGCAATGCAAAATGAAAGGTAAAGAATTCAAAATGCTTACAAAACTCCTAGCCAATGCTTGTGCTGCAAGAAAAAATGAAAGAGGCTTGGATGATGATGGTTTTGCAAAGTTGGAAGTGTTGATGAATAAGAACAATGATATTGTGCTATTGTTCCTTTCTCTTTTCAATGCCTATTCACTCTCAATTCACTATGAAATTCTCTGTCTAAGAACTGGTTTTTTGCTCTGTTTGAACTGTCAAAATCTGTCCATAATCTTTATGCCTTGCATTGCTTAAATAGGCAAAATGAGGATCAATTGTCATCATGAAAAATCCTAAAGCAGGGCTGTTTTTGTGGGCTATGATCAGGCTATTTGCTTTGCATTTAATGCAAAAGGGAAGATGTGACATTGCCTTGTAATCTTGGTCAAGACTTGGGCAAAATTCAGCAATCAATGAAGCTGATTTTGACAGAAAAATGATGGAAAAAGTGTGAAAACAGGGCTGTTTGCAACTTGAGTTGCCCTTTGGGATTGATCCTTGCAATCTTGAGAAGACAAACAGGAAAAACGTGTGCTGCAATGTGCAGAGGTTGGGAGAAACAAAAGGAGCAAGTGTGCTGTTCTGAGAAAGAAAGAAAGAAAGCTGGAACAGGGCAGCAGCTTTGGACCTTTTTGGGCAAGCAATTTGCAGCTGTGATTGACTGGTTCTTGGTGGAGAAAAAAGGAAGGAAAAGAGCAAGCTGCTGGCTGGAAAGTGCAGGGTCAGTAGCAGGCCAAATGGGAGGGATGAGAACTGCCCAAGGGCAGCCAACTTGCTTGGCACATGCTTGGTTTTGGCACAAATTTCTTCTTACCTTAATTTGCATTGTCACAAGTTCTTTTCTTTCTTTGTTGAATCCAACAGCAAAATTAACAATAACAGTAATAATAATAATAATAATAGATGATAATAATAATAATAATCATAATGAAAATAAAAGAAAGATAAATCAGAAAAATCAAAAACTGCAAAAAAATCGCAGAGTTCGCTCTGCGATTGTAACATCGCTCTGCGAAATCCCTTTCTTTATTTTTTTATTTTCTTTAAAATAAAACAATAAAACAAATAATAATAAAAGTAATAATGAAAATAATAATAATAATAATAATAATGATAATAATAACAAAGATGATAATAATAGTATTAATAATAATAATAGTGATAATAGTAATGATAATGATAATAAATATTAATAAATAAAAATCTAAAAATAAAGGTAGAATTAAGAAATTAAAAATTATAATGAAATAATAAATAATAAAAAGATAATAAACAAAGAAAAATATGAGTCAAAAAATGGGGTATGACAGATGCCCCTATTTAAGTTTCTTCGCCACGGAGATTAAAAGTGAAATTTTAAATTCGACGGGTCGAAGAGACTTAAATACAGAGTACACCATTTTTGACTAATTTTCGAGTTGAAAATGCTATGTATGTATGCATGCAATGCTGTGGATGCTTGCGATGCAAGTGTGAATGCAAAGTTGGCAAAAATGACCTGACTGGGGATTTGATAAACAAAGGGACACCCGGGTTCGTTAAAGAAACGCGATCCGACTCTATTGGGGATAGTGTGGTTCCACTAGAGAAGGGATTGTCTACTATCATATTGATTCAGAATGATGGCTTAATAAAGACGAAAAGGCCAAGGTTACTTTGGTGGCCTCACCAGGGATTCTATGTTGTTCTTATCGCTACTATCGTGTAAATGATAGCTTAAATAAGGTAACAGAAAAAGACACTGTCTACTATCAGTGTGCGGATAGCTTAGTGAAGGCTGTCATACCCCATTTTTGACCCGTTTTTATTTCATTTCTCTCGTCTTTTAGGCCAGAAATTTTCGTCGTTTCAGACGAAATTTCGGCAGGAAGGTATTTTAAAATACCTCATTTTTGTTCCGGAGGCGACCGTTTTATTTTATTATTTATTATTCTGTTTTTTTATCATTAGTTATTATTATTTATGTCTTTTTAGTTTTATTATTATTATTAGTGTTTCTTTTATTTTCTTTTTTGTATTTTCGTTTTTATCATTATTGTTTTTATTTCACTGTTTTTTCTTTCTTTGTTATTTTCTTTCAGTTTTTATTTTCAGTCCAGGCCCAGAGGGGCAATTTTGTCCTTTTCCTTTTTACCCTGACTTTTGCTATAAATAGCATTAAATGCACTGTTCACGGGTCAGAAAAAAGTACAGTACCCACAGTCAGAAAACAATCAGAGCCAGTACAATCACAAACCCTCAAACCACCGTGAACCACCAACAAGGTCATAATCCGGCGACCGGAAAACAGTATTCCGACCACCACGAATCCTTTCCTCTTCTCATCTTTTCCCAAAACAACACAGAACCATAACAAAACCCAAATCACCCAAATCACCACCGTGTTCATCACTGATCCGGCCACAACAACATAGAACCATAACAAAGAAATCAAAAACGCAAAAGCTAGAATCAACACAGGCCAACCGTTTCATAACCAAACCGAACTATAAACCATCACCACATAACAAATCGTAAATCACAAACCCAAATCAAAACAGATTCGGCCTAGCCATATAGAAACAAAACCGAATTCGGCCAGGTCTCCACAAGCCCCTTTAAACCAAATCCGAACCAAGTTAACACCAAAGCCAGAGTTTCAAACCAAGGTGATTTTCAAAAACTTAAATGTAGATCTAGCGCTTTCCAAAACGATTTTGAGAAAACAAAGTTCGGATTCGTAAAGAACAAGAAAATGGATATCTAAAAAGTGGAAAGGTTTCGAAAACGGTGCCAGTTGCCTCTCCGGCGCGGTGGCGCCGCCCTCTGGGTTCAGCCACCACCGCGTCGGATCACATCTCCGGCCATGCTTTTTTAAGTAGAGAGAGAGAGAAGAAAGGAGGTAGAGAGAGGGAGAAAGGAAGAAATGAGACGAAAACCGGCCCCTTGGCCTTTTATAAGGAGCCTAAACCGGTTCGGTTCTTTTGAACCAAACCAGCCGGAATCCTCTCTTCCTCTTTCGGCCCGCTGGGCTCTTTCTCAGCCCATCCCTTCTTCCTATTTATTCTATTTTTCTCTACTCTTTTACTTTCTGCATTCCCCCTATTACTTCTGCACCCCATCTTCTTCTTTCCTTTTCTTTTTTTAATTTATTTCTTTTTCTTGCATTTTTATTTTTAGTTTTTTTTTATTTCTTATGCAATTTATTTACTGTCTTTAATTTCCAGTACCCCATGCATTTTCTTTCTTTCTTTCTTTTTTATTTATTTTATGCACCATATTTACTTTTATGCCTTGCATTTTTATTTTATGCATCATATTTATTTTATGCCTTGCATTTTTATTTTCTTTTTTTTTATTTTATTTTTCAGCACCATATTTAATTTTTTGTCTTGCATTTTTATTTTCAGCTCCATATTTATTTTTGTCTTGCATTTTTATTTTTTTATTTTTATGCATCATATTTATTTTATGTCTTGCATTTTTATTTTCTTTCTTTATTTTATGCACCATATTTATTTATTGTTTTGCATTTCATGCATTTTATTTCCTTTTTAGCATATTTACTTTAATGCAATTGCAATTTTTATTTTATTATTTTTTTCATTTATTTTATTACCATTAGAATGTATCTAGGTCCAATGTAAATAAAAATATAAATGAGAATATGCACCGACACCACATTTATTTTTTTTATGCTTTATGTCGAGGACGATTATGTAATTTGGACCGTATCCGAGGAAAAAGACCCTCACTTGATCCAACGTCATTTTGAGGGATCCTGTAATATCCCACTTAGGACTTGAATATTTATTAATATTGGGACGATGAATCAGAAATGTTTTGAGCAAAGGACAATTTCGTAATTTGACAGTTAATGGATTTAATTATATGGCAAGTGTATATATATATATATATATATATATATATATATATATATCTCGCTTAGAAGTAACAGTTATCGGTGTTAGAGGATTGTAGAGCAAGCAATGGCATTTTCGTAAATAAAGAGAAGGAGGAGTTTATTTTAAAAAGAAGGGGGAAGATATTTCTCTTCATTTTCTTCTCTTCTCTCTCTCTCAATTCTGATTTCTTCTCCTCTTCTCCCTCAAACTCACGCCCTCCTCCACCTCTCATCAACCCATCAAGCTTTCATCCAAATTCTTGTGAGTTTTGAGTAAGCAAGTTCAAGTTTTGGAGGTTTAGAACAAGAGAAGTAAGAAGAAGCAAGGAGACAAGTTAGAGCTTGAGGTTCAGGAACAAACCAGCACCAATCAAGGCTTAGGTGAGCTCATTTTCAGATTCTAGAACACATCTAGAGAGTTTTTGATAGTTTTTCTACAAGTTGTTAAAGATTAGAGTTTACCCTAATTCCTAGTTTGTTTGATCTTTGCTCATGAGTGTTTATAGTTGTTAATTTATGAAAGAAAATCCTTTTTATCATGTCTAGGAAGCCTGGGTACCATTGAATGAGCAAAATTGGTGAAAATCACATTTTTACACAAGTTTTTACTGATACGGTCGCTGTAGCGACGGACTGTCGCTTGTAGCGACCAGAACTGGGCTTTCCCTGCCTAGCCGCGCTTGTAGCGACCGCATTGGCGCTTGTAGCGACGGCTTGGCGCTTGTAGCGAGGAACTGGGCGCTGTAGCGACCAAGTTCTGTCTACTGGCGCTTGTAGCGACCAGAAGGGCGCTGTAGCGACCAGCCTTGGACAGTTCAACCTAGTTGGGCTGTTCTGGGGGTCCTGGTTCGCGCGGGCAAGGCTTTTTGGAAACTGTTTTCTTATAACATATTCTAGAAACATAAACCACCATTTTAGTTCATTCCAAGGCTTCCAAGGATTGAGAAATTACATGAGCAAGGATTATGCAAAGCTTGGGGAATTCAAGAGTTAAGGTTAAACGGTCAAGTAAATGTAAGAGTGACATATGAGAACGATATGTCTAGAACCTTGAATAGGTTAACAGGAATAGATCTAATTTCAGATAAGTTAAGGGTAGTTTATCAGGATTCCCTTAATCAGGCAGATTATAGGATACCTTAGTCAGTGGTATCTAGTTCCCTCAGTTCAGGCTTAGTTATATTTTTATATCAGGACGTGCCTCAGTGTTCACGTCAGAGTGACATTGGGGAGTACACGTATCAGTTTTATCAGGATATGTATATTATATACAACAGGAATAATAATTAATAATCAGGATAAACTTTGTGTCTTCTGTGCTCTCGACCAGTTAGAGAGGACAGGGGGTTTCAGCATTGCTGAAACGGGCAGGAACTTTCCGTGAGGATAACCACACAGAGTTATAGTGTGTCTTCTGTGTTCTCGCCAGTTAGAGCACAGGGGGTTCCGGATACAGCTGGAACGGGCAGGAATCTATGATAGGAATTTTCACCGGTTATCAGGGGAATGTGCTTCGGGGTTACTCCACCCGGGGGCATTCCGTAAAATGAACTCAGATAATATTGTTTGTTCAACGCTAACAGCTAACATAAAGACATTTATCAGTTAATTATATTATTATGTTATCAGGCAGAGAATAGTTATCAGACAGGTATCAGATTCAGGTATCAGTTATCAGGTGGTGATCCTAGGATTCCCCTCGATCACCCAGTTATCAGAATATAGTCTAGATCTCATAGATATTCAGTATCAGACACAGATAGTGATCCTAGGTTTTCCCCTTGATCACTAGTTCAGCAGGATGTAGTCCAGTTTATGATTACACAGTTTAGCAGGAACATTCAGGTAGCCCTCTATGGGTAAGGTTAAGACTTGGCGATCATAGGAATCCGCAAGATTGCCGAGGTAGGCCCGGCGACCCTAGGTTCCCGGTGGTTGCCAACAGTAGGTAGGGTAGGAGCTCACTGAGACATTATGTCTCATCCCTATCCTTCTGGTGCAGGTTTTCAGATAGCCAAGTGGTTTTCAGATGAAGATCTTCAGGAGGATGCTGGATGGAGTGCAGATGCTCGTCAGGGTCAAGCTCAGAAGGTTGACAGATCATCTATGCATTTGAGAATGTAATTGTAAATGATATTTGGATATTTGTATAAACGAGCTATTTGTACTCATTCAGTAGTTTTATATTGTATTTATTATTGAAAATTTTAATGTACCCAGTATCAGGTTAATACACATGCTAAATATTCTAGATAATTTAGTATGGGTGTTACAATTGGTATCAGAGCAGGTCGATTCAGACCGTGCCTTGGGTCATTAAAAATTCAATAAAGTAGTGGGACCATTGGGTTCCGGATGTTGTTCTAAAGGTCACATCTAGTTGAGCCTGATCAACTCAATCTAGTATATGACAGTTAGGATAAATGTCCGAGAGCTGAGTGTGACCAAGGAGGAATGAAGTGTATGAAGGGCGAAGATTAAGGTGATGGAATTCTAAGACGGAAACTGCGAAGAAGTATTCATGCCAAATGGTGACCATCAAATTGTAAAGTAACGAAGCCTGATAGTGGCAAGGTCTCAGAGACATAAGGGATATTTATCTGTGAGGTGAAGTACCTCAACCCAATTGGACACGTCGTTGGACGATGCCTCGTCTGCGGAAGACAAAAGGATTAAGGAATCATGGGATACTATAAGGAATGACTTGGAACCGCAATTTGAGAAGTTAAGTGAGGTGTAGACTAAAAAAACAATTCAGAGTACAGAGTTAGGGAATTGCAGTACCAAACCTAGAGACTCAAAATGAGGAATTATCGGTCGGTTTTGAAACCTCTAGACTCCCAGCAAATATAGAGTGCTGAGAATCAAACTCCAATCGGATGAGATTTTAATGTCCAGACAGTTAAGGGAATTAATTATGGATTAAGTGAAGTAATTGGACAGACTAAGTTTACCCTCCAACGTGGTCATCGAGCCTGAAGCGCAAGCAAGTCTAACCCCAGCAGAGCAGCCGCACCTCCCGAACCATAAATGCTAGATTTGTGAATCGAGGAAAGAAGTTGGTATGCAACCTAAGGACTAAGAAGGATGAATAAGTGTTGATAATAAGACCCGTTGCATATCGAGGCGTGAATCAGATATTCATATGTGTTTTATTAGTAAGAAGATTGGAAATAAGCTAAGCTTAACTGAAATTTTATTCAACGAAAGGTGTATATTAAATGGTCAGCCATTGGGATTTAGTGAACTGATGGACGAATAAAGTTGATTTTCCTTGATTGGATGAAGAAGGCAAGTTCAAGATGACACAAGATTATAGTAGACCAGTTTTAAAGGATAATCAGAAATTTTAGCCGAGAAGTTATATTGAGACTGTATTATACGGAGGATCGTCTTAAATACGAAAGGTTTAGATTGTGGTTAATGCTAGTGAGTTTTAAGTTTTCAACTGATGAGATTTCTTCCACAGTTATTCTAGAAGCTTAAAGAGGTCACCTCGTGTTGATAAGTTCCGAGGGCGGTAATAAGGTATAGATTTCGGATTGTTCAGCTATATGCAGAATTACTCAGATGTTAAGATCAAGATCTGAAATGAGAATGCCAACGAGTCGTTGAGTGAAACAAAAGGCAATTTAAGAGGTATGGTAAAACCAGAGAGACCGTAACTGTCTCGGAAAGATTATGGGTATGAAATCCTTATGGATAGATATAGAACGATTAGTAATGGACTCAGATCCTCAGTGGATTCAGTGAATGAAAGACGTGAACCTTCCGAAACCATAAGTCATTTTAGAAGTTGCCACAAGTGATTTAAGTTTGAAATTTAAACTACTCCAGGTGTACCTTGAGGTCGGTTTTTATGATGTTAAAACGATAATACAAGTTGGATGGACCATGAGATGGTCACAGGAATCAGGACATGGAGAATAAGTAAGAATCAGAGTATGAGCCGTTGATAGGAGCTTTGTTAGGCTCGTAGCAGTTGCCGAAAACAGTTTACAAGTTTTGGCGTATTATCGTGAAAGTAAGTATATAGTTTATGTCCAAAAGGAAACACAGTGTCAAATGACGACCAATCAGTAAGTTCAACAGGTGGTTTAAGCCATAAGAGAATCAGCGAATGTAAGATGATTTTGCTGTGATAACTATGAGTCATTAAAGAACAAGTTAGCCAGAGGATTTGATAAGGGTGTATTATTCCTACTCCCAAGTGTTTTGCTTAGATCAGAGTTGCGCAGCGAAAGAGTAATTCAAGGATGCTTGTGTAGTCCTTGTCAGGTGAATCAGGTGAACCACAGAATATCAGTGAGCAGTGACGACTCGAACTTGTTATAAGTTCTGAGAGGAAATTTTAAAAGTTAAGTCGAGGGATCTTTCAAACCTCAAAATACAAGAAAAATGGAAATCGAAGCAGTTTAAGATTATGTGATAAGAATGAGAAGAATATGTTTCTAGCACAATAAGTCTAGAGCAAGGAAAGTCACCAATAATGCGGTACTTGAAGAGTAAGTTTAATCAAAAGGGTAAGCATGAGGCAGCATCCGTAAAGATTGCACTTCCAAGACGGTAAATATTTGAAATCGAAGCATTGGTCAGAAGTGACAATGCAGAGACATAGGAGTCTAATCCGTGTTGTATCCCGTTATGCCTACATGTCACGTGTATCAGGTTATGTTAGTATATATATATATACTTAACAGGCAATACTCAAACTACTCAGATAGTAGTGTAGCAGATTTTCAGTTATGTGATGTGTTTTGGTAATAGTGGTACGCAATCAGGAATGTTTAAGTATGAAGGTTTTTACCAGAACAGAATTGTAGATACCATCATATCTTAGCAGAAGAGTTCGGAAATTATTGTACTTAATGTTCATCAGTAAAGGAAGAAGGACTTTTATGCAGATTAAAAAGTCACTAGTAGTCTACAGTAAAGGGCTACGTAAGTTCAGGTTATGATTAAAGGATTAAAGAATGAGTGTGCTATTTTTTTGGTAGCAATCAAGTAGAGCTTTCTAAAAAAATTAGGATCTTGGACCTGATGATCACAAATGAGTAATGAGTTCACTATATCGATAAGAGTAATCATGATCTATGTTAGGTAATAATGTATGTTAAGATTAAACATGAGTAACATTGGCGGGGCAAACCTGGCAAGCCAGTTGAAAGGCAAATCCTGAATGTTACAAAATGAGTTAAGAGTAAGAAAGATTCCCAATTGAAGTGGTAGTGTCTCAAATATGATAAGATCAAGAATGATGTCCCGTCAGTCGGACAAGGATGAGATGATGTATTGTGTACCCATCAGTAGTGTACACGTGCTCGCTTTATGTATGTAAATTATATGTTATGAAATGTACTATGTGGTGTTATGTGAGATGATTACTACTCATCACTCGGGCTAAACTTCTATGAGTTTGGATTTACTAATATAGAAAATATTTATGCTACGGCTAGAATTCGAGAATAGTAGTGACAAGAAAGATAGGAGATTAGTAAACTCCAAGTAAAGAAGAATGATTTCTAAGTTATTAAGATAAGTGATGTTGTCGTATGAGACGAAAGATAAAGAAAATAATTCATGGGAAAAAAATGCAGTGCAAGAAATCCACTGAAGAGTGGGAATATTTGAGGATAACGAGAACGATCTAATGTCGTCGAAGTAAGATTACATGGACTATGAAAGTATTTATAAGATTAGTACAAGTGACAGAACTGGACAACTCCAGATTGGATACGATGGTTCAGATAACCTCGCATCCTACTACGTAAGAGTTATGTAAATCATCACAAGCATGTCAGTTGAAGGAGAAGTTGTCGAGTATATTTGACATATAGAGAGTTGGAAAATCCAAGGGATTACGATAATTAAGACAAACTGGAGTTTCGGGCAAGTAAAAGAAGTAGTGTGAAAGGTTCATTCATATATGATAGTGGAAACTAAATTT
Organism: Medicago ruthenica; assembly: GCA_018208015.1. Lineage (NCBI taxonomy): Eukaryota > Viridiplantae > Streptophyta > Magnoliopsida > Fabales > Fabaceae > Medicago > Medicago ruthenica. The sequence continues at coordinate 128,692 of WNNG01000541.1, read as the reverse complement.
CGAGGACGAAATTTCTTTAAGGGGGGTAGATTGTAATATCCCGCTTAGGACTTGAATATTTATTAATATTGGGACGATGAATCAGAAATGTTTTGAGCAAAGGACAATTTCGTAATTTGACAGTTAATGGATTTAATTATATGGCAAGTGTGTATATATATATATATATCTCGCTTAGAAGTAACAGTTATCGGTGTTAGAGGATTGTAGAGCAAGCAATGGCATTTTCGTAAATAAAGGGAAGGAGGAGTTTATTTTAAAAAGAAGGGGGAAGATATTTCTCTTCATTTTCTTCTCTTCTCTCTCTCTCAATTCTGATTTCTTCTCCTCTTCTCCCTCAAACTCACGCCCTCCTCCACCTCTCATCAACCCATCAAGCTTTCATCCAAATTCTTGTGAGTTTTGAGTAAGCAAGTTCAAGTTTTGGAGGTTTAGAACAAGAGAAGTAAGAAGAAGCAAGGAGACAAGTTAGAGCTTGAGGTTCAGGAACAAACCAGCACCAATCAAGGCTTAGGTGAGCTCATTTTCAGATTCTAGAACACATCTAGAGAGTTTTTGATAGTTTTTCTACAAGTTGTTAAAGATTAGAGTTTACCCTAATTCCTAGTTTGTTTGATCTTTGCTCATGAGTGTTTATAGTTGTTAATTTATGAAAGAAAATCCTTTTTATCATGTCTAGGAAGCCTGGGTACCATTGAATGAGCAAAATTGGTGAAAATCACATTTTTACACAAGTTTTTACTGATACGGTCGCTGTAGCGACGGACTGTCGCTTGTAGCGACCAGAACTGGGCTTTCCCTGCCTAGCCGCGCTTGTAGCGACCGCATTGGCGCTTGTAGCGACGGCTTGGCGCTTGTAGCGAGGAACTGGGCGCTGTAGCGACCAAGTTCTGTCTACTGGCGCTTGTAGCGACCAGAAGGGCGCTGTAGCGACCAGCCTTGGACAGTTCAACCTAGTTGGGCTGTTCTGGGGGTCCTGGTTCGCGCGGGCAAGGCTTTTTGGAAACTGTTTTCTTATAACATATTCTAGAAACATAAACCACCATTTTAGTTCATTCCAAGGCTTCCAAGGATTGAGAAATTACATGAGCAAGGATTATGCAAAGCTTGGGGAATTCAGGATTTAAGGTTAAACGGTCAAGTAAACATAAGAGTGACATATGAGAACGATATGTCTAGAACCTTGAATGGGTTAACAGGAATAGATCTAATTTCAGATAAGTTAAGGGTAGTTTATCAGGATTCCCTTAATCAGGCAGATTATAGGATACCTTAGTCAGTGGTATCTAGTTCCCTCAGTTCAGGCTTAGTTATATTTTTATATCAGGACGTGCCTCAGTGTTCACGTCAGAGTGACATTGGGGAGTACACGTATCAGTTTTATCAGGATATGTATATTATATACAACAGGAATAATAATTAATAATCAGGATAAACTTTGTGTCTTCTGTGCTCTCGACCAGTTAGAGAGGACAGGGGGTTTCAGCATTGCTGAAACGGGCAGGAACTTTCCGTGAGGATAACCACACAGAGTTATAGTGTGTCTTCTGTGTTCTCGCCAGTTAGAGCACAGGGGGTTCCGGATACAGCTGGAACGGGCAGGAATCTATGATAGGAATTTTCACCGGTTATCATGGGAATGTGCTTCGGGGTTACTCCACCCGGGGGCATTCCGTAAAATGAACTCAGATAATATTGTTTGTTCAACGCTAACAGCTAACATAAAGACATTTATCAGTTAATTATATTATTATGTTATCAGGCAGAGAATAGTTATCAGACAGGTATCAGATTCAGGTATCAGTTATCAGGTGGTGATCCTAGGATTCCCCTCGATCACCCAGTTATCAGAATATAGTCTAGATCTCATAGATATTCAGTATCAGACACAGATAGTGATCCTAGGTTTTCCCCTTGATCACTAGTTCAGCAGGATGTAGTCCAGTTTATGATTACACAGTTTAGCAGGAACAGTCAGGTAGCCCTCTATGGGTAAGGTTAAGACTTGGCGATCATAGGAATCCCCAAGATTGCCGAGGTAGGCACGGCGACCCTAGGTTCCCGGTGGTTGCCAACAGTAGGTAGGGTAGGAGCTCACTGAGACATTATGTCTCATCCCTATCCTTCTGGTGCAGGTTTTCAGATAGCCAAGTGGTTTTCAGATGAAGATCTTCAGGAGGATGCTGGATGGAGTGCAGATGCTCGTCAGGGTCAAGCTCAGAAGGTTGACAGATCATCTATGCATTTGAGAATGTAATTGTAAATGATATTTGGATATTTGTATAAACGAGCTATTTGTACTCATTCAGTAGTTTTATATTGTATTTATTATTGAAAATTTTAATGTACCCAGTATCAGGTTAATGCACATGCTAAATATTCTAGATAATTTAGTATGGGTGTTACAGATCCGGAGCGTTTGGACCTATCTCTGCATAACTTAGTCTCTGGACCTTAGGACTTAATCAAACAATTTCATAAAAAAATCAAAAAGTCAAAAATCCAAAAACATTTTATAACCAAAATTTCAAAAAAAGTCAATCTTTATCTTTTCTTTCTTAATCAAATTTCAATCAACTTTTAATCAATCAAAACTTTTTCTCCAATTTAAAATCAATCAAACTCACTTCTTTTTATTCTTCTATGCCTTCCGGCCTCTTATCTCTCTCAAAACATTTTTCAAAACTTTAAAATCAATCAAAACCAATCACTCGTTCTCTTTACCCTGAACTACATGATTTTGATCCCATTCGGGTATGTAGGCAAAAGACTTTGTCTTTCCAAATCAATAAAAATAACAAAAACATTTTCCTTTCTTTTAAACTCATCACTTTAATCTTTTCACACTTAAGCATTTATTTACAAACAAATAATCAATTTAGCATAAAGATAATTAAAAGCAAGAGGTCCCTATAGAGTACTATAGACGTTTAGGGTGCTAATACCTTCCCTTTGTGTAACCAACCCCCGGACCTTGATCTCTTAAAAAATAGGGTTTTTCGAACTTTCTCCCTTTTCCTCGGAAAAATAAAAGATCGGTGGTGAATCTTATAATTGCGAGTCAATGCTAATTAATAGCTTGATATCCACAAATCACCGCGACAGAAAAATGGCGACTTCACTGGGGATGATCAAAATCCTAAGTGGGTTAAACCTATCTTGCTTTTTCTTTATCTTTATGCTTTATTATTATTTGTAATTGTGAATACGTGCTTAAGTGTTTACCTTTTTTCGTGAGTGGTGAGATAAGTCCTATACCCGGACTTGAGGGAAACATAAGATAGGATGGGGTATAATCAAAGTGCCATACCAGGAGTAGTCTTGGGTTTTGGTACATGTGATAACCCCGCTCAATGGAGGTCTCTTAAAAGTAGTACCATGTCGACATGAGTAGTCGTGTTTGGCATTGTTATTTTTAAGTGACCTATGAAGTTGAGGACCTTTAGTTACCTAACCCATCTTGGCCTTTTAGGACGTAGTGCGGTGGCTAATCAAGAGTAGTCTTGAGTTGGTCGATACGCGATACTACACTCAAACGAGACTTTCCTACGAATGTTGTTGGACCGGGAGTAGTCCCGTAATCTGACAATATTCGGAAGTGGTCAATGACTTTGGGAACTTGGTAGAACCCGTGATACAGGTACATGTGAAACCATAGTCCTTACCAAAATGGCGTGTTTACCCTCAGCTCCAACATTACGAACTTAACCTCACCATGTTTTCTCCGTTCCTTTAGCATAACCATGAATACATGCATTCATTCATAAGCATTTTTTTCATCAAGTATCGAAAGACTTAGACGAGTTTTGTCGTAAACATCGTAGGAATGAACTTCACAAAGAGAAACACTCAAGAATACAATTTCAAAAGCTCGGATTTGACAAACTTAAGGAGGTTGGGATCTTTAATGACTAGTCCAGAGGATTTTCTCGAACTCATTATGGGAGATCATTCGGCCTCCTCAAGTTTGAAATATCGGGGCTTTTTCAAGATTTCTACTGATGAACTTCTGAGCATATCCCTTGGCTTTGTTCCTAAAAAGGGGATTGTTTGTAATATTTTAAATGAAACATTCAAACTATGGTGTTTACAATTACTTCGACAAGTCCTTCGATAACAAAACTTTCTCTTTTTGCATAAGCATAATCATGCATCTTCTTGCATTCATAGTTTCTAAATCGAGTCTCACCCTTTGTTCACCAATAAGAGGTTAATTTGCCGCCGTCCAAAGAAAGTGGCCCGACGAATTCTCCACAAACTGAATCGCATTTACAACACTATGGCTAATCGGAAAAGAATGGATCTGTTAGAGCAAGAAAACCACAACCTCCGGGAAGAGGTGGCCAATCTCCGGGAAGGGATGGAGAAGTTGACCTCCATGATGAATGCTCTGTTGGCTTCCCAAGCCCAGACGTCAATTCCTCAGCCCGCTGTCACTACTCTTGAGCAGCCAATCTTATTTTCTTTACCAACTTCTACCATACTTAGTCCATCGCCCGGCACGTCTAGATCTTACTCATGAGGATGTCATTTCTATCAAAAGAAGGTTTCCATCCCACTTCTTTCGGAATCCCAACTCCGGCTATCCAGAAATCAGCTCCAGCCCCAACAAAGGCCTCAACAACAACATCAACAACAACCTCGACAACAGAATCGGGTCCAGCGGATATCCCATTTTGATCCAATCCCCATGGCATATGCAGAGTTGCTCCCCGTTTTGCTTGATAAAAACCTTGTTCAAACTAGGGCACCTCCTAAGGTACCTGAAAGATTGCCAAGGGGGTATAGACCTCATCTTTCTTGTGCTTTCCATCAAGGGGCACCCGATCATGATGTTGAGCATTGTTATGCCTTGAAAGCCGAAGTCCAGAAGTTGATCCAGGCCAACATCATATCCTTCAAAGGGTCGAGTCCCGATGTGCAAGCTAATCTACTACCTGGCCATGGGACCCCATCTGTTAATTTGGTGCAAGATTGCCCAGAAGCTCACCCTGTTGAAGAAGGTGGCAGTGAATTTTGTAACACATGGCAGAGATTACTGCAATTGGATCGCTGTTGACATTTCCTCAGCTACTCATAGGTCCAAGTAATGTGTTTTGTTGTCTTGTCTTTTCAAAAAAATCCTTTCGTTCCGCCCGAGACGAAAGTGAACTTTTAGGGTTTTTGTTTCATGCATTTCCATCATCAAATGAGAAGTCGTTTTAGTTCCTGACTAAGTTTTTTTTATTATTCTTAGCTTTTTTCTGGAAAATGGTAACACAAAAAACCAAAGAGTTAATTATTTTTCTTTTATTTGTTTTCTTTTTAATCATTTTCAAATACCTACATCAACTCATTTTCTCAAATCAATCATCAACCATATGTAGACTGAACATCAATAAACTCGTTGAACACTTTAACCCTATGCTCTCTCCCGACTTTGAATTCCCTGTTTACGAAGCTGAAGAGGAGGACGACGAATGGATCTCTCTGTTACTAGAATATGAAAAGAACATCATTCAGTCTCATGAAGAAGCACTGGAAGTGATTAACTTAGGCACTACAGTATTCTTGATCGAATCCCAGATGAACGGTGCCATCGAGGCTGCACAAAAAAAAAAGCAAAAAATAATAGCAAGAGCAAAAAATCAAAAGCAAAAAAATCAAACAAAAAAAGAAAGAAAAGCAAAAAAAATCAAAATCAAAAGCAAAAAACAAAGCAAAAAATACATCAAAAAGATGGTGCAGAAGATGGTAACCACCTACAATGACGTGCATGAGATGCTATTGTATGCTTTACATGGATATCGCACTTCGGTACGTACCTCAACAGGGGCAACCCCCTTCCTTGGTATACAGTATGAAAGTCTTAATGGAAGCCAAGTTGTCAGAGGCTGAATGGTGCCAAAACAAATATGATCAGTTCGAACTTGATTGAAAAGAAACGCATGAAGGCCTTGTGCCATGAGCAGTTATATCAAAAAGGATGAAACAAGCTTTTGACAAGAAAGTTCGTCCCCGCGAATTCAAAGAAGGAGATCTTGTGCTCAAGAAGGTTTTATCTTTCCAACCTGATTCCAGGGGCAAGTGGACGCCTAACTATGAAGGTCTATATGTCGTCAAGAGAGCTTTCTCCGGTGGCGCATTCACTCTTACGACTATGGATGGTGACGAGCTTCCCCGTCCTGAGAATGCCGATGCAGTTAAGAAATACTTTGTCTAAAAATAAAAGAACAGCTCCGTAAGTCGAAAACTCGAAAGGGCGGCTTAGGCAAAAATGAGCGTCTCGGTGGATCGAAAACCCGAAAGGGCGGTCCAGGCAAAAATTAGAGACATAAAACAGAAAATAATCATCCTGATAGGTCGAAAACCCGAAAGGGCGATTTATGCAAAAGTTAAGGATCAAAAGACAAAGTAACTGCATTGGTCTGATTTCTACTCACTTGGGGCACATTAAATGTCAAAGAGACTCTGAATCTGAAGCATCTAAACAGTGAAATTCAAAGTTGTCAGGGAGAATAGCGGTTATTGTGTTCAATATACCTTCCCCTTATATTTACCATTTTCCAAACTTTTTAAGATCCGTGGAGCCATGCCATTGGCGGGTCACCACTCTTTTAAATAAATTTGAGCCTTTTGTCTTTCATTTGGAATTCCCATTTATTCAGTTTTAAAAAAAAACTTCTTCTATTTTTGATGGTAGTGTTTGAAACAAAATATTTTTCAAAATCATAAATATTTTTAATGTCTTTTTGAAAAGCACAAACAACAAACACATTTTCTCCGAACTCATGAATAAGTGAAGGGTGCGTCAACAGCTATCCTGAGAACGGATAAACTTTGCAGGTTGAACATGGTCAATTGTTAAAAAAAAAAAGAATAGAAAAATATAAAAAAAAAAGAGAAAAAGAAAAAGAGAAAAGAAAAGGGCTCGGTAAGTCAAAAACCCGAAAGGGCGGTCCAGGCAAAAAATTAGAGACATAAAACAGAAAATAATCATCCTGATAGGTCGAAAACCCGAAAGGGCGGCTTAGGCAAAAATGAGCGTCCCGGTGGATCGAAAACCCGAAAGGGCGGTCCAGGCAAAAATTAGGGGCATACAGAAGAATATATTCCCGGTGGGCTGAAAACCCGAAAGGGCGGTCCACGCAAAAATTAGGGACTCAAAAAAAAAAAACAAAACGACAAGAAAACAAGACAAAATAAGCATGACCACAGAAGCACCAGTTCTTCTACCAGGGTTTTGGATTAGCACGCTCTCCCCAGGAAGTGTCTACTCCCCATCAGTTGTTGCCCATGCCGGGCTTGACCCCGTCTTTGTTTTGATGTGCCCCAGTGGCACCATCCCCATTGAAGATCGCCAAGTGTTTGTGATGCGACGTCGGGTCACTTTCCCTCTCACCTGTCTAACCTTGTCTCATCAAGTCCATCAGTTATACAGTCATACAAGCCAATCCCTCATACAGTCACACAAGTCAATCATCCATACAGTCATACAAGTCGTGTCTTCATTCATGCATTCATACATTCATGCATATACACATTTATGCATATACAATAAAGACAATATCATGCATACATGGCTGCATTAACTATCATGAGTCTTGCTTCAATTATCTTTTCATTTCAATCAGTCACGAATAATTTGTAACCGTCTTCCCCAGGAAGTGATTACTCCCCATCAATTGTTGCATATGGCGGACTTACCCCGTCAATGATTTGATATATCTCCAATGGCATCATCCCCAATGAAGATTGCCGAGTGCTTGTACCGCGTCGTCGGTCTGCTCCCCATCTTACTTATCCAATCTTGTCTCATCAAATTCATCAATTACACTGTCACACAAGTCAGTCCTTCGTATAGTCATACAGCCACATAAATCATACATGCATTCATACGTTCATGCATATACACATTCATGCATACAAACAACATCATGGTTGCGTTAACCACCCTGAGTTTTGTTTTGAATATCTTTCCATATCAATCAATCATGAATAATTTGTAACCCTCTCTTTCCCCAAATGTCATCCCCATTATTTCATCCTGAGATGTCACCCTCTTTTCGCCAAGTGGCAGTTCCTTAACGAACAGCTTGTGCATTGTCTTATCCAGTCTTTTGTCGTCAGTGGCAAGTTCGGCAACAATTCGAACAGCTGACATTTATCTTTCATCCTGCTTTTAAATTTCATCCAGCTTTTAAATTTCATCCAGCATTTAAATTTCATCCTGCTTTTATATTTCATCCAGCATTTAAATTTCATCCTGCTTTTAAATTTCATCCAGCTTTTAAATTTCATCCAGCATTTAAATTTCATCCTGCTTTTAAATTTCTTCCAGCTTTTAAATTTCATCCAGCTTTTAAATTTCATCCTGCTTTTAAATTTCATCCAGCTTTTAAATTTCATCCAGCTTTTATATTTCATCCAGCATTTAAATTTCATCCTGCTTTTAAATTTCATCCAGCTTTTAAATTTCATCCAGCATTTATCTTTCATCCAGCTTTTAAATTTCATCCAGCATTTATCTTTCATCCTGCTTTTATATTTCATCCTGCTTTTATATTCCATCCAGCTTTTATCTTTCATCCTGCATTTATCTTTCATCCTGCTTTTATATTTCATCCTGCTTTTATATTTCATCCTGCATTTATCTTTCATCCTGCTTTTACCTTTCATCCTGCTTTTATATTTCATCCTGCTTTTATATTTCATCCTGCATTTATCTTTCATCCTGCTTTTACCTTTCATCCTGCTTTTATATTTCATCCTGCTTTTATATTTCATCCAGCTTTTATCTTTCACCCAGCTTTTACCTTTCATCCAGCATTTACCTTTATCTTTTGTCGTCAGTGGCTAGTTCGTCAATAACCCGAACAGCTGACATTTATCTTTTTTCTTGTCATCAGTTGGTTAGTTCGGCAATAACCCGAACAGCTGACATTTATCTTTTTTCTTGTCATCAGTTGGTTAGTTCGGCAATAACCCGAACACCTGACATTTACCTTTTTTTTCTTGTCATCAGTTGGCTAGTTCGGCAATAACCCGAACAGTTGACATTTACCCTTACTTCTTCTCGTCAATGGCAGTTCGACAATAACCCGAACAGCTGACATTTACTTTTTTTTTCTTGTCATCAGTTGGCTAGTTCGGCAATAACCTGAACAGCTGACATTTATCCCCAGTGAAACCATGTTATCCCCAGTAGAGTCGGATCCCGTTTCTTTTAACAGACTCGGGTATCCTTTTGTTTTGTTATCCCTAGTTGAGCCATCTTCGCCGTCTTGCATTCATACTTGCATCGCGAGCATTCACAACTTTACATGCACAGCATCACATGCATAGCATTGCATTCATAATGTTTTGCAGTTGAAACTGGTCAAAAATGGCGTACTCTGTATTTAAGTCTCTTCGACCCGTCAATTTAAAAATTTCACTTTTAAATCTCCGTAACGAAGAAACTTAAATAGGGGCATCTGTCATACCCCATTTTTGACCCGTTTTTATTTCATTTCTCTCGTCTTTTAGGCCAGAAATTTTCGTCGTTTCAGACGAAATTTCGGCAGGACGGTATTTTAAAATACCTCATTTTTGTTTCGGAGGCGACCGTTTTATTTTATTATTTATTATTCTGTTTTTTTATCATTAGTTATTATTATTTATGTCTTTTTAGTTTTATTATTATTATTAGTGTTTCTTTTATTTTCTTTTTTGTATTTTCGTTTTTATCATTATTGTTTTTATTTCACTATTTTTTCTTTCTTTGTTATTTTCTTTCAGTTTTTATTTTCAGTCCAGGCCCAGAGGGGCAATTTTGTCCTTTTCCTTTTTACCCTGACTTTTGCTATAAATAGCATTAAATGCACTGTTCACGAGTCAGAAAAAAGTACAGTACCCACAGTCAGAAAACAATCAGAGTCAGTACAATCACAAACCCTCAAACCACCGTGAACCACCAACAAGGTCATAATCCGGCGACCGGAAAACAGTATTCCGGCCACCACGAATCCTTTCCTCTTCTCATCTTTTCCCAAAACAACACAGAACCATAACAAAACCCAAATCACCCAAATCACCACCGTGTTCATCACTGATCCGGCCACAGCAACATAGAACCATAACAAAAAAATCAAAAACGCAAAAGCCAGAATCAACACAGGCAAACCGTTTCATAACCAAACCGAACTATAAACCATCACCACATAACAAATCGTAAATCACAAACCCAAATCAAAACAGATTCGGCCTAGCCATATAGAAACAAAACCGAATTCGGCCAGGTCTCCACAAGCCCCTTTAAACCAAATCCGAACCAAGTTAACACCAAAGCCAGAGTTTCAAACCAAGGTGATTTTCAAAAACTTAAATGTAGATCTAGCGCTTTCCAAAACGATTTTGAGAAAACAAAGTTCGGATTCGTAAAGAACAAGAAAATGGATATCTAAAAAGTGGAAAAGTTTCGAAAACGGTGCCAGTTGCCTCTCCGGCGCGGTGGCGCCGCCCTCTGGGTTCAGCCACCACCGCGTCGGATCACATCTCCGGCCATGCTTTTTTAAGTAGAGAGAGAGAGAAGAAAGGAGGTAGAGAGAGGGAGAAAGGAAGAAATGAGAGGAAAACCGGCCCCTTGGCCTTTTATAAGGAGCCTAAACCGGTTCGGTTCTTTTGAACCAAACCAGCCGGAATCCTCTCTTCCTCTTTCGGCCCGCTGGGCTCTTTCTCAGCCCATCCCTTCTTCCTCTTTCTTCTGTTTTTCTCTACTCTTTTACTTTCTGCATTCCCCCTATTACTTCTGCACCCCATCTTCTTCTTTCCTTTTCTTTTTTTAATTTATTTCTTTTTCTTGCATTTTTATTTTTAGTTTTTTTTTATTTCTTATGCATTTTATTTACTGTCTTTAATTTCCAGTACCCCATACATTTTCTTTCTTTCTTTTTTATTTATTTTATGCACCATATTTACTTTTATGCCTTGCATTTTTATTTTATGCATCATATTTATTTTATGCCTTGCATTTTTATTTTCTTTTTTTTTATTTTATTTTTCAGCACCATATTTAATTTTTTGTCTTGCATTTTTATTTTCAGCTCCATATTTATTTTTGTCTTGCATTTTTATTTTTTTATTTTTATGCATCATATTTATTTTATGTCTTGCATTTTTATTTTCTTTCTTTATTTTATGCACCATATTTATTTATTGTTTTGCATTTCATGCATTTTATTTCCTTTTTAGCATATTTACTTTAATGCAATTGCAATTTTTATTTTATTATTTTTGTCATTTATTTTATTGCCATTAGAATGTATCTAGGTCCAATGTAAATAAAAATATAAATGAGAATATGCACCGACACCACATTTATTTTTTTATGCTTTATGTCGAGGACGATTATGTAATTTGGACCGTATCCGAGGAAAAGGACCCTCACTTGATCCAACGTCATTTTGAGGGATCCGGAGCGTTTGGACCTATCTCTGCATAACTTAGTCTTTGGACCTTAGGACTTAATGAAACAATTTCATAAAAAAATCAAAAAGTCAAAAATCCAAAAACATTTTATAACCAAAATTTCAAAAAAAGTCAATCTTTATCTTTTCTTTCTTAATCAAATTTCAATCAACTTTTAATCAATCAAAACTTTTTCTCCAATTTAAAATCAATCAAACTCACTTCTTTTTATTCTTCTATGCCTTCCGGCCTCTTATCTCTCTCAAAACATTTTTCAAAACTTTAAAATCAATCAAAACCAATCACTCGTTCTCTTTACCCCGAACTACATGATTTTGATCCCATTCGGGTATGTAGGCAAAAGACTTTGTCTTTCCAAATCAATAAAAATAACAAAAACATTTTCCTTTCTTTTAAACTCATCACTTTAATCTTTTCACACTTAAGCATTTATTTACAAACAAATAATCAATTTAGCATAAAGATAATTAAAAGCAAGAGGTCCCTATAGAGTACTATAGACGTTTAGGGTGCTAATACCTTCCCTTGCGTAACCAACCCCCGGACCTTGATCTCTTAAAAAATAGGGTTTTTCGAACTTTCTCCCTTTTCCTCGGAAAAATAAAAGATCGGTGGTGAATCTTATAATTGCGAGTCAACGCTAATTAATAGCTTGATATCCACAAATCACCGCGACAAAGGCAGACAAAACATTTCACCTACTACCGTTGTGGGGGTAGCTTAATGAAGGTGAAAATAAAATTGAAGAGTCAAAGTCTACTATTCACTGGGGAAATTATTTTACCTACTACTGTTGTGATGGTAGCTTAATGAAGATAAAATATAAGAAGAAAAAAAGGTCTGTGACATTACTGGGGATATAAGGATCATTTTGAAAATTGATCGATATCCAGCCTTAGGGGATGAAAGAAATGCATGGGGTGTGCTTTATTCGGAGAATTCCGTTTGAAAACATTTTACCTACTACCGTTGTGATGGTAGCTTAAAGAAGGTAAAAATGTAAATGTAAAGACAAGGTCTACTATATGTGTATAGATAGCTTAATGAAGACCGCCACTGGGGATTTTACCTACTACCGTTGTGATGGTAGCTTAATGAAGGTAAAATATAAAGGAAAAGACAAGGTCTACTATCGTTGTATAGATAGCTTAATGAAGACCGATAAAACTTCACTGGGGAGTAAGTACTTTACTGGGGAGCAAGCACTTTACTGGGGAAAAGACAAGGTCTACTATCGTTGTGATGATAGCTTAATGAAGACCGTTAAAATATTTTACCTACTACCGTTGTGATGGTAGCTTAATGAAGGTAAAATGTAAAAGAAAAGACAAAGTCTCTTCACTGGGGATAAATGTTAGCTGTTCGAGTTATTGCCGAACTAACCACAGGAAACAAAGATAAACGCCAGCTGTTCGGGTTACTGCCGAACTAACCACATGAAACAAAGATAAATGCCAGTTGTTCAGGTTACTGCCGGACTAGCCACTGACAACAAGAAACAAAGGTAAATGTCAGCTGTTCGGGGTATTGCCGAACTAGCCACTGGACCTCACTGGGAATGCTGCTGACAAGCTGTTCATTACAGAACTGCCACTTGGCATAACGACAGGATAAAAGATGCACAAGCTGTTCGTTAAAGAACTGCCACTTCAACTGGGGAGAAAAGGTGCACAAGCTGTTCGTTAAAGAACTTGCCACTTGGCACAAAGACGAAATAAAGATACGCTCAAGCTGTTCATTTGTTGAACTTGCCACTTGGCGGTAACGCTGGGGAGTATGCACAAGCTGTTCGTTTGAACTGCCACTTGGCATAAGACATGATAAAAGATGCACAAGCTGTTCGTTAAAGAACTGCCACTTGGCAAAGGAGGTGACATCTCTGGACTAGACACACTGGGGATGACACTTGGGGAAAGGAAAGTTACAAATTGTTTATGATTGATTGGTGTGACTCATGGTGGTTAATGCAGCCATGTATGAATGATATTGTTGTATGTTGTATGCATGAGTGTGTATATGCATGAATGTATGTATGTACGTATGACAATACGACTTGTATGACTTGTATGACTTATATGACCTTCACTGGGAATGTTGTATGAATATATGGAGAATTGACTTGCACTAGGGGATACACAAGCTGTTCGCTAAAGAACTACTACTTGGTATAAGGATATGATGAAAGATGCACAAGCTGTTCGTTAAAGAACCGCCACTTGGCATAAAGTAGGTGACATCTTTGGACCAGACACACAGGGGATGACACTTGGAGAAAGTATTGACTTGATTGATTGTATAACCGATAAACTTGATGAGACAAGATTAGACCGGTAAGATGAAAAGTGGACCGACGTCGCATTACAAACACTCGGTAATCTTCATTGGGGATGAGGCCACAAGAGTCGTATCCAAATGCTGACGGGGTAAAGCCGCAATAACTGATGAGGAATAAACACCTCCTTGGGGAGAACATGTTAATCCACTGGGGAAATCGTGCTAATCCACTGGGGAGAAGAACTGGTGACTCCGCTGGGGATGTTTATGTTTTGGTTTGCTAATCTTCGTCTGAATCGTCCTTTCAGGTTTTCGATTCACTGGGGATATTCCCTTTTGATTCACTGATGACTTCGCTGGGGAAATCTTTTTAGCAATTGACCATATTCGGCCTGCAAAGTTTATCCGCTCTCAGGACAAATGTTGACGCACACTTCACTTATTCATGAGTTCAGAGAGAATGTGTTTATGTTTTCCAAAAATATAAAAGATTTATGTTTTTTTTTTCTGTAAAAGTTTTGCTTCAAGTACTACCATCAAAAATAGAAGAAATTGATGAACAGAATAAATGGGAATTTCAGATAAAAAAGCAAAATACTTCACTGGGAAGAAAATTTATTAATGGGGTGGTGGCCCGCTAATGGCGTGGCTCCACGGATCTTACAAAGTTTGAAAAAATGGTAAATATAAAGGGAAGGTACATTGAACAGAATAACCACTATTCTCTCTAATAACTTTGAATTTCACTGTTCGGATGCTTCCGATTCAGAGTTTCTTTGACAGTTGATATGCCCCAAGTGAATTATGGCCAACCTGATGCAATTACTTTGCCTTTTGATCCTTAATTTTTGCATAGGTCGCCCTTTCGGGTTCTCGACCTATCAGGATGATTATTTCTGTTTTATGTCTCTAATTTTTGCCTGGACTGCCCTTTCGGGTTTTCAGTCCACCGAGACGCTCATTTTTGCCTAAGCCGCCCTTTCGGGTTTTCGACTTACCGAGCTGTTCTTTTGTTTTTAGACAAAGTATTTCTTGACTACATCAGAATTCACAGGATGCGGAAAGTCCTCGCCGTCCATTGTTGTGAGAATTAAGGCTCCTCCGGAGAAAACTCTCTTAACGACATACGGGCCTTCGTAGTTAGGCGTCCATTTGCCCCTAGAATCGGGTTGAAAGGACAAGATCCTTTTGAGCACGAGGTCTCCTTCTTTGACTTCACGGGGACGAACTTTCTTGTCAAAAGCTTGTTTCATTCTTTTTTGATACAGTTGTCCATGACACAAGGCAGTCATGCGTTTCTCTTCAATTAAGTTCAACTGATCGTATCTGTTTTGACACCATTCAGCCTCAGATAACTTAGCTTCCATCAGAATTCTCATTGATGGGATCTCGACTTCTACGGGGAGCACTGCTTCCATGCCGTATACTAAAGAGAACGGTGTTGCCCCTATTGATGTACGTACTGAAGTACGATACCCGTGCAAGACATACGATAACATCTCATGCCAGTCCTTGTAGGTGACCACCATCTTTTGCACTATTCTCTTGATGTTCTTATTTGCATCTTCAACTGCGCCATTCATCTGAGGCCTATAAGGAGAAGAGTTATGATGCTCAATCTTGAACTCTTCGCATAGTTCTTTCATCATTTTGTTATTCAGGTTGGTCCCATTGTCTGTGATGATCTTACTGGGAATACCATATCGACAGATGATATGATTTTTAATAAATCGGACCACCACTTGTTTAGTGACATTGGCATATGATGCAGCTTCGACCCATTTGGTGAAGTAATTAATTGCCACTAGGATGAAACGATGCCCATTTGAAGCTTTGGGTTCGATCCTACCAATCATATCGATGCCCCACATAGAGAAAGGCCAAGGAGAAGAAAGGACATTCAGAGCAGTCGGTGGCATATGGATTTTGTCAGCATAAATCTGGCATTTATGGCATTTCCTGGCATGCTTATAACAATCGCTTGTCATCCAGTAATATCCGGCCCTCAAGATCTTCCTAGCCATTGTATGTCCACTAGAATGAGTTCCGAAGGAACCTTCGTGTATCTCATGCATTATCAGATCTGCTTCTTGCTCATCCACACATCTGAGTAGCACCATATCAAAATTCCTCTTTTATAAAACTTCTCCATTCAAAAAGAAGTTGCCAGCCAATCTTCGCAAAGTTTTCTTATCTGAGTGTGGTACTCAATGTCATATTCTGATAACAACATCTGCCAACGAGCGATCCTTCCTGTTAAAGCAGGCTTTTCAAAGATGTACTTGATTGGATCCATCTTGGATATCAGCCAAGTAGTATGATTAAGCATGTAATGACGAAGACGCTTAGCAGCCCAGGCTAGTGCACAACATGTCTTCTCAAGTAAAGAGTATCGGGACTCGCAGTCCGTAAACTTCTTGCTTAGGTAGTAGACGGCATGTTCCTTCCTACCGGTCTCGTCCTGTTGTCCGAGTACACAACCCATGGAGTCCTCCAACACGGTCAAGTACATAATCAAAGGTCTTCCTTCAACTGGAGGAATAAGTATTGGAGGTTCTAGAAAGTACTCCTTGATGCTGTCAAAGGCTTTTTGGCAATCCTCTGTCCATACCACCTCTTGATTCTTGCGAAGTAACTTGAAGATAGGCCCACAAGTGGCTGTAATATGCGATATGAATCTAGAGATGTAGTTCAAACGTCCTAGAAATCCTCTTAGTTGCTTCTCAGTTTGCGGAGCAGGCATTTCTCTGATGGCTTTGACTTTGTCAGGATCTACTTCAATGCCTTTTTCACTGACAATGAAACCTAGGAGTTTTCCAGATCTCACGCCAAATGTACATTTATTCGGATTCAGGCGAAGCCGATACTTTCTCAAACGTTGGAACATCTTTAGTAAATACTCGACATGTTCCTCCTCGGAACCTGATTTGACGATCATATCATCGACGTAGACCTCAATTTCCTTGTGCATCATGTCGTGGAAGAGAGTGGTCATGCCTCTTTGGTAGGTAGCACCCGCATTCGTTAAGCCAAAAGGCATCACTTGGTAGCAAAAAGTACCCCAAGGTGTAATGAAAGATGTCTTTTCTCTATCTTCGACAGCCATTTTGATCTGATTGTATCCAGAGAAACCATCTATGAAGGAGAATACTTTGGATTTGGCAGTATTTTCGACCAATACATCAATGTGAGGTAAAGGGAAGTCGTCTTTTGGGCTAGCTTTGTTCAGATCTTGGTATCAACGCACATCCTAACTTTACCATCCTTTTTGGGAACAGGCACTATGTTGGCCAACCATTGAGGATACTCTGATGTGATGAGAAATCCTGCATTAATCTGCTTTTGCACTTCTTCTTTGATCTTGAGAGCCATGTCAGGGCGAGTCCTTCTCAACTTTTGTTTAACCGAAGGACATTCAGGTTTCAAAGGTAAATGGTGTTCCACAGTCTCAGGGTCCAATCTTGGCATATCCTGATACGACCATGCGAAGATGTCTACATATTTTTTGAGAAGTTTGATTATTCTTCCTTTGACAAACGCATCCAACAACGCCCCAATCTTGATTTCTTTCTTGTCTTTCTCAGAACCCAAGTTGATAACCTCTAATGCCTCTTCATGAGGCTGAATGGTCTTCCTCCCTTGTTCTAATAGGCATTTGATCTCGTCAGGAATTTCTTCATCCTCTTCCTCTTCAGCTTCGTAAACAGGAAACTCAAAGTTAGGAGAGAGCCTAGGGTTATGGTGTTCAATGGGTTTATTGACGTTTAGTCTGCATATGATGGATGATTGATTTTAGTGAAATGAGTGAAAAATGCAGATTTTTTTGAAATTTATTGAAGAAAAGGAAATATGTTTGTTATATATTTTTTTTTTGTTTTTTTGTGTTACCATTTTTTCGGAAAAACGACAATAAAGAAAAACAACGTAGAAATAACGTAAAGGTCGTGATAGAAACGACGATTTTCATTGATTGATGATAGTACATTAAAACAAAGCCCTACATGAGTCCCTCTTTGCTTTGGGCGAGACGAAAGGATTTTTGAAAAAAGATAAACAAAACAAACACATTACTTTGAGGAATGAATAACAGAAGGAACGTCGACAGCGACCCAATTGCGGCAAACTCCTCCGGGCGTTACAAGAACATGTGTTGTTTCTTTAGGTTCATCTTCAGTGATGGCATTAGCTTTCGTCGGGGAATGAGTGAACCCGGCACGGTGGAAAGCGTTCTCGAGTGGCTCAATGATAGTGCTTGGCTTGGTCACTCTTGCAGACGGAGTAAAACCCAACCCTTCTTTGTGCTGGTTGTCATACCCCAATTTTTGACCTAAATTTCCTTTTACTCATTTTTGATTCGGGATTTTCCGTCGTTTCAATCGAAATTTCGGCAGAGAGGTATTGTAACACCCATACTAAATTATCTAGAATATTTAGCATGCGTATTAATCTGATATCGAATACATTAAAATTTACAATAATTAATATATATACAAACCACTGAATGAGTACAATTTGCTCGTTTACATAAATATCCAAATGTCATATAATACATGTTCATATATATACATAAAATCTATCAACCTCCTGAGCTTGCTGTAATATCCCGCTTATTAGTATCAGTTATCAGTGTTAGAAGTGATTAATAAGCGTGGCAATTTAGTAATTCATGGAATGGCAATTTGGTAATAAATTCAAAAAGGGGGAATTATAAGAAAAGGAATGGTATGATATTTTCACAATCTTCATTCTTCTCCTCTACACTTCCAAAACCAGCCACTCCCTCTCCCTCATTTCTCTCCCTCTCACGCCACTCCCTCTCACTCCAATCCTTCAAGCTTCCACCCAAATCTTTGAGAAGTTGCTAGCAAGTGAGTTTTGAGGAAAATAGAACAAATAGAGGAAGAACAAGGAAGGAACAAGCTAGGGTTTCCAAGAACAAGAACAACCAGCACCAAATAAGGTTTAGGTGAGCTCATTTCAGATTATAGAACCAATTTAGAGTGCCTTTGATAAGTTTCATAAGTTATAGAAAGTTTTCAAGTTTACCCTAATTTCCTTGCTTGTTTAATCTTTGCTCATGAGTGTTTATAAATGTTAATTTATGAAGGAAAATCATATTTATCATGTTTAGGAAGCATGGGTATCATTAAATGGGCAAAAATGGTGGAAATCACGTTTTTACACAGGTTTTTACTGATACGGTCGCTGTAGCGACGGACTGTCGCTTGTAGCGACCAGACTGGGTTTTTCCCTGCCTAGCCGCGCTTGTAGCGACCACACTGTCGCTTGTAGCGACCAGTGGCGCTTGTAGCGAGGAACTGGGCGCTTGTAGCGACCAGGTTCTGTCTACTGGCGCTTGTAGCGACCAGAAGGGCGTTGTAGCGACCAGCCCTGGACAGTCCAACCTAGTTGAGCTGTTCTGGGGGTCCTGGTGCGCGCGGGCATGGCTTTTGGCAACTAATTTCTTATAATATATTTTAGAAAACATAAACCACCATTTTAGTTCATTCCAAAGGCTTCCAAAGGTTGAGAAATTACTTGAGCAAAGATTATGCAAAGCTTGGGAAATTCAATGAATTAAGGTTAAATGTTTAAGTAAGCCTAAGAGTGACATATGAGAACGATATGTCTAGAACCTTGAATAGGTTAACAGGAATAGAATTAATTTCAGATAAGTTAAGGGTAGTTTATCAGGATTCCCTTAACTAGGCAGATTGCAGGACATCTTAGTCAGTGGGACTTAGTTCCCTCAATTCAGACATAGTTACATATTTTTATCAGGACGTGCCTCAGTGTTCACGTCAGAGTGACATTGGGGGAAAACACGTATCAGTTATATCAGGATATGAATATTTATATAACAGGAATAATAATTAATAATCAGGACAAACTTTGTGTCTTCTGTTCTCTCGACCAGTTAGAGAGAACAGGGGGTTTCAGCATTGCTGAAACGGGCAGGAACTTTCCGTGAGGATAACCACACAGAGTTATAGTGTGTCTCCTGTGCTCTCGACCAGTTAGAGAGGACGGGGGGTTCTAGATGGAACGGGCAGGAATCTTCCGCGAGGATAACCACACACTTAGGCAAGAGGAGTCCGGTGTTAGCCTGATATGATAGGATTTTCACCGGTTATCAGGGGAATGTGCTTCGGGGTTACTCCACCCGGGGGCATTCCGTAAAACGAACCCAGATAATAATGTTTGTTCAACGCTAACAGCTAACTTAAAGTATCAGTTATTATTCTATTTTATTATCAGTCAGGAAATATTTACTCAGACAATTATCAGACTTCAGTTAGCAGTTATCAGACGGTGATCCTAGGTCTCCCCTTGATCACCAGATTAGTAGGATCAGTCAGTTGACCCTCTATGGGCAAAGTAAGACTTGGCGATCATAGGTATCCCCAAGATCGCCGAGGTAGGCACGGCGACCCTAGGTTCCCTGAGGTTGCCAAACAGTAGGTAGGGTAGGAGCTCACTGAGACATCATGTCTCATCCCTTTCCTTCTGGTGCAGGTTCTTCTCAGGTGGCACGACGCAAAGGTAAAGAGAAAGCTACGGATTGATCGTGCCGTATTATGTTCATTATGTGGTTGTTGTATAAGAATGATGTATATGATGTATATTATAAGGAACGTTTTGTATTGGATCTTGAGTTGTATCATAAACTTATGAATTGTGTAATCAATAAATAACTTTTCTGTATTGTATTTAATGTATCCAGTACGAAATTTTAATACTCGTAAGAGATCCTAGGCAATCTCTATATGGGTGTTACAATTTGGTATCAGAGCAGGTCGATTCAGACCGTGCCTTGGGTCATTAAAGTACAATCCAAGTTTGTGAACCTCTTGGATCCAGGACATTATTCTAAATGTTATATTCAGTTAAAACTGATCACTTTGACTTGTATATGACAGCTAGGATAAGATGTCTGGGAGAAGAAGAGGTAGACCTCGTACTAATCAAGCTAGTGACGAAAGTGGAGGACCCAGCATGAATTCTTGGGAACAAATGATTCAACAACAACAGGCCTGGCAGCAGCAGTATCAGGAGCAACAAGCTCAGAATGCATTACAGTATCAGCAAATGATGCTGATGATGCAACAACAGTCTCAGCAACAGGCTCAGGCTCAACAGCAATGGATGGAAATGATGCAGCAGGGTCAAGGTTTCCATCCACAACCACCACCCCCTCCAGCAATTGGTAATCCAGTGTTCCGGGAATATAACAGACATCACCCTCCGGAGTTCAATGGAGAAGGTGAACCTCAAGAAGCTAGAAAGTGGATTAAGCAAATGGAAAATATCTTTAGAATGGCTGAATGTTCAGAAGAAGATAAAGTGGTCTATGCAACAAACCAACTCAGAGGCGCAGCAGAAGACTGGTGGGAATCTGCTCAGCGCAGGATGGAAGCGAATGGTGTTGAAGTGAATTGGTTGAACTTTAAAGAAGTGATGTTAGAGAAATATTTACCTGTGTCTTACAAGGTAAAGAAAGAGCAAGAGTTCTTAGAATTGAAACAAGGTAGTATGTCGGTTGCCGAGTTCACAAAGAAGTTTGAGGAGTTGTCCTACTATTCTACACACAATGAATACGCTGAAAATGAAGTATGGAAAATGAATTAGTATAAAAGAGGATTAAGGGGTGAGATTGACACAGCAGTTAGCCTTCAGAGAACTGCGAGTTATGATGAACTAGTGCATGATAGCTTGGTGGTTGAAGCAGGTCTTGCTAAGGCCTCGAAAGAAAGAGCGGCAGCTTATGAGAAGAAGAAAAGCAGAATGTCAGATAAGTATCATGATAAGCTCAAGCCTAAAGGATCCCCTCAGAGAGGGAAACAGACATACTCTCCACGATCAAATCCTCCACGGACTAATCCTACTTGTAAGACGTGTGGCAGAATGCATCAAGGAGAGTGTATGGAAGGTGCTAATGTATGCTTTGGATGTAAGCAGCCCGGACACTTCTTGCGAGAATGCCCCTATAAGCGAGGAAAAGGAGTAGCTGAAGGAACTACAACCAGTAAGGGCAGGGTGTACTCTTTAGATGGCGCAAAGGCTCTTGCCAACGAAGATCTGATTGCCGGTATGTGTTACCTTGGTTCATACCCAGTAAAAGTTCTTTTTGACTGCGGTGCTACATGTTCTTTTATTTCATATAAATGTGTGGAGACGCTGCAAATACCGTTGTCTCCGTTGAACCCTCCAATGTTAGTATCTACCGCTACTGAAGGTGGAATTGAGGCAAAGTATGTTTGTGAAAGCTGTCCTATCACTTTGTCTAGTAAGACTTACTATGTTGATTTAGTTTGCCTCCCGATGGAGCAACTTGATGTAATCTTAGGCATGGATTGGCTCTCCGCTAACCATGTCTATATAGGATGTTCAGAGAAGAGTATCTATATGCCTACCAGTGATACGACAGAAGGCGTGGCTCTGTCTGAATTGATTAACCGCACCCACCAGTTAATTCAATTCATCTGTGCTCGAGATAAGGGATTTTATGTAATGCTCACTGTGGCTTCAGAGTCAGAGTTAAGTCCCAGTGACATTCCTGTTGTAAATGAGTACCTAGATGTTTTTCCTTCAGAGGTCACGAGTTTACCTCCAGAGCGTGAGGTGGAGTTTTCAATTGATTTGATTCCAGGAGCGGAGCCAGTGTCTGTGGCACCGTACAGAATGTCACCAACAGAGTTGAAAGAGTTGAAATCTCAACTCGAGGATTTAATCCAGAAGCACTTCATCAGACCCAGTGTATCACCTTGGGGTGCTCCGGTTTTGTTAGTCAAGAAAAAAGATGGAAGCATGAGGCTGTGTATTGACTACCGCCAACTTAATAAAGTGACTATCAAGAACAAGTATCCTCTTCCAAGGATTGATGATCTCTTAGACCAGCTTAAGGGAGCAACAGTATTTTCCAAGATTGATCTTCGATCGGGTTATCATCAGATTCGTATTAAATCTTCGGATGTGTCTAAAACGGCGTTTCGAACGCGTTATGGGCACTATGAATTTTTGGTCATGCCTTTCGGTGTAACCAATGCTCCAGCAGTGTTTATGGATTACATGAACAGGATATTTCAGCCCTATCTCGATCAATTTGTGGTGATTTTCATTGATGACATCTTGATCTATTCTAAGGATCCTCAGGAGCATGCTCATCATTTGAGAATTGTATTGGATGTCCTTAGAGACAAGCAGCTGTATGCTAAGTTTAGCAAGTGTGAGTTCTGGTTATCTGAGATTAAGTTTTTGGGTCATGTTATTTCTCAAGGAGGAGTAGCTGTTGATCCATCTAAAGTAGAGGCTGTTCTCAATTGGGAAAGACCAAAGAATGTAGCTGAAGTCAGGAGCTTTCTAGGCTTGGCAGGTTATTATCGAAGATTTATTATGAAGTTTTCTCAGATTGCCTTACCCCTGTCACGCCTCACCAGAAAAGATGTACCCTTTGTTTGGGATGAAGAATGTGAAGAAAGTTTCAGAGTCTTGAAAAAGAAGTTGACTAAAGCCCCAGTGTTGGCAATACCAGATCCTGAAAGGAGATACACCGTTTTCTGCGATGCATCTTCCAAGGGATTGGGAAGTGTTCTTATGCAAGGAGAAAATGTAATAGCTTATGCCTCTAGACAGCTCAAGACTCATGAGGAGAATTATCCCACCCATGATCTTGAGTTGGCAGCAATAGTTTTTGCATTGAAGATATGGAGACATCATTTGTATGGTGCGCAGTTTGATTTGTTCAGTGACCATAAGAGTTTGAAATATTTGTTTGACCAACGAGATCTTAATATGAGACAGAGGCGATGGATGGAATACCTTAAAGACTTTGATTTTGATTTGAAATACCATCCAGGAAAGGCAAATGTGGTAGCAGATGCCTTGAGTCGGAAGGCTTTGGTTAAAGCTGAGGTGATGATGCACACGTGTGGGTTGTATGAAAAGTTTAGAGACCTTAACCTCCATGTTACTGATTTGGATGGTGGCATCTTGTTAAACAAGTTAGAGATTTCGTGCGACCTACGATCTAGGATTGCACAAGTGCAAAACATGGATATGGATCTTCAAAGGAAAGTTAGCCAACCGGAGTTTTCTTTTGCACCTGATGGAACATTACTGTTTGAGGGAAGAGTTTACGTCCCGAACGATGAGGAATTGAAAAGGTTGATTTTAGAAGAGGCGCATAAGAGCAGTTTCAGCATTCATCCAGGTACCACCAAGATGTATAAAGATTTGAAAAGAGATTATTGGTGGCCGAGCATGAAAAGAGATATTGCGGAATTTGTAGCGCGATGCATTGTTTGTCAGCAGGTGAAGATTGAACATCAACGGCCTGCAGGTATGTTAGTACCTTTGGAAATTCCACAATGGAAATGGGAAGACATAACCATGGATTTTGTGAGTGGATTACCTCGAACACAGCGAGGACATGACTCCATATGGGTGATAGTGGACCGGTTAACCAAGTCAGTACATTTCTTGCCGGTTAAGACCACTTACTGAGCCTCTCAGTATGCTGAGTTGTTTATTGCAGAGATAGTGAAACTCCATGGTGTACCTGCTAGTATAGTGTCTGACAGAGATCCTATCTTCACATCTCACTTTTGGAAAGCTTTTCAGAAAGCTTTGGGGACGAGATTAAAGATGAGCACGTCCCATCATCCTCAAACAGATGGACAATCAGAAAGAACTATTCAGACGTTAGAGGATATGTTACGTGCATGTATTCTAGAAGATGGAGGAAGTTGGAATGAGCACCTACCATTGATTGAATTTTCCTACAACAACAGTTACCATTCTAGCATTGGAATGGCACCTTATGAAGCTCTATATGGTAGGAAATGTAGGACCCCACTTTGTTGGGCTGAGGTTGGAGATAAGAGCTTTTTGGGACCCGAGATCATTCAGGAAACGACTCTAAAGATTAAATCCATTCAGGACAAAATGAGAACAGCACAGAGTCGCCAGAAAAGTTATGCTGATAGGAGGCGAAGACCCTTAGAGTTTGAGGAAGGAGATCATGTATTTCTTAAGGTTACACCCAAGTTGGGATTAAGAGGAGCATTCCGAACCAAGAAGCTTTGTCCAAGATATGTTGGACCATTTCAGATACTTCGTCGTGTTGGTCCGGCAGCTTATCAGTTAGCACTGCCCCCAGCCATGTCAGGATTGCATGATGTATTCCACGTCTCCCAGCTGAGGAAATTTATCCCTGATCCTTTTCAACCAGTGGAGTTAGACGACATTGATTTGAGATCAGACTTGACTTTTCAACCTGAGCCAGACCAGATAATTGATCACGATGTCAAGTCTTTGCGAAACAAAGAAATCCCTATTGTTAAAGTGGTATGGAAGGGTTCTCCCGACGGCGAAGCGACGTGGGAGCTAGAATCAGAGATGCAAGAGAACTATCCCCATCTATTTTCAGGTAAATTCTAAATTTCGAGGACGAAATTTCTTTAAGGAGGGTAGATTGTAATATCCCGCTTATTAGTATCAGTTATCAGTGTTAGAAGTGATTAATAAGCGTGGCAATTTAGTAATTCATGGAATGGCAATTTGGTAATAAATTCAAAAAGGGGGAATTATAAGAAAAGGAATGGTATGATATTTTCACAATCTTCATTCTTCTCCTCTACACTTCCAAAACCAGCCACTCCCTCTCCCTCATTTCTCTCCCTCTCACGCCACTCCCTCTCACTCCAATCCTTCAAGCTTCCACCCAAATCTTTGAGAAGTTGCTAGCAAGTGAGTTTTGAGGAAAATAGAACAAATAGAGGAAGAACAAGGAAGGAACAAGCTAGGGTTTCTAAGAACAAGAACAACCAGCACCAAATAAGGTTTAGGTGAGCTCATTTCAGATTATAGAACCAATTTAGAGTGCCTTTGATAAGTTTCATAAGTTATAGAAAGTTTTCAAGTTTACCCTAATTTCCTTGCTTGTTTAATCTTTGCTCATGAGTGTTTATAAATGTTAATTTATGAAGGAAAATCATATTTATCATGTTTAGGAAGCATGGGTATCATTAAATGGGCAAAAATGGTGGAAATCACGTTTTTACACAGGTTTTTACTGATACGGTCGCTGTAGCGACGGACTGTCGCTTGTAGCGACCAGACTGGGTTTTCCCTGCCTAGCCGCGCTTGTAGCGACCACACTGTCGCTTGTAGCGACCAGTGGCGCTTGTAGCGAGGAACTGGGCGCTTGTAGCGACCAGGTTCTGTCTACTGGCGCTTGTAGCGACCAGAAGGGCGCTGTAGCGACCAGCCCTGGACAGTCCAACCTAGTTGAGCTGTTCTGGGGGTCCTGGTGCGCGCGGGCATGGCTTTTGGCAACTGATTTCTTATAATATATTTTAGAAAACATAAACCACCATTTTAGTTCATTCCAAAGGCTTCCAAAGGTTGAGAAATTACTTGAGCAAAGACTATGCAAAGCTTGGGAAATTCATGAATTAAGGTTAAATGTTTAAGTAAGCCTAAGAGTGACATATGAGAATGATATGTCTAGAACCTTGAATAGGTTAACAGGAATAGAATTAATTTCAGATAAGTTAAGGGTAGTTTATCAGGATTCCCTTAACTAGGCAGATTGCAGGACATCTTAGTCAGTGGGACTTAGTTCCCTCAATTCAGACATAGTTACATATTTTTATCAGGACGTGCCTCAGTGTTCACGTCAGAGTGACATTGGGGGAAAACACGTATCAGTTATATCAGGATATGAATATTTATATAACAGGAATAATAATTAATAATCAGGACAAACTTTGTGTCTTCTGTTCTCTCGACCAGTTAGAGAGAACAGGGGGTTTCAGCATTGCTGAAACGGGCAGGAACTTTCCGTGAGGATAACCACACAGAGTTATAGTGTGTCTCCTGTGCTCTCGACCAGTTAGAGAGGACGGGGGGTTCCAGATGGAACGGGCAGGAATCTTCCGCGAGGATAACCACACACTTAGGCAAGAGGAGTCCGGTGTTAGCCTGATATGATAGGATTTTCACCGGTTATCAGGGGATTGTGCTTCGGGGTTACTCCACCCGGGGGCATTCCGTAAAACGAACCCAGATAATAATGTTTGTTCAACGCTAACAGCTAACTTAAAGTATCAGTTATTATTCTATTTTATTATCAGTCAGGAAATATTTACTCAGACAATTATCAGACTTCAGTTAGCAGTTATCAGACGGTGATCCTAGGTCTCCCCTTGATCACCAGATCAGCAGGATCAGTCAGTTGACCCTCTATGGGCAAAGTAAGACTTGGCGATCATAGGTATCCCCAAGATCGCCGAGGTAGGCACGGCGACCCTACGTTCCCTGAGGTTGCCAAACAGTAGGTAGGGTAGGAGCTCACTGAGACATCATGTCTCATCCCTTTCCTTCTGGTGCAGGTTCTTCTCAGGTGGCACGACGCAAAGGTAAAGAGAAAGCTACGGATTGATCGTGCCGTATTATGTTCATTATGTGGTTGTTGTATAAGAATGATGTATATGATGTATATTATAAGGAACGTTTTGTATTGGATCTTGAGTTGTATCATAAACTTATGAATTGTGTAATCAATAAATAACTTTTCTGTATTGTATTTAATGTATCCAGTACGAAATTTTAATACTCGTAAGAGATCCTA
Organism: Medicago ruthenica; assembly: GCA_018208015.1. NCBI lineage: Eukaryota > Viridiplantae > Streptophyta > Magnoliopsida > Fabales > Fabaceae > Medicago > Medicago ruthenica. The sequence goes on along the minus strand of WNNG01000541.1, from coordinate 101,337 downwards.
GGCAATCTCTATATGGGTGTTACACTTGCCATGACGAGCATCTGCACTCTATCCAGCGTCTTCCTGAAGATCTACATGAACATCTCTTGCTAACCTATGAACCTGCACCAGAAGGATTGGGGTGAGACATACGTCTCAGTGAGCTCCAACTCAACCTACTGTTGGCAACCACGGGGGAAACCTAGGGTCGTCGTGCCTACTCTTAGCGATCTTGGGGATACCTACGACCGCTGTCATTCTTTAAATTTATCGCGATCAAGGGGAAACCTAGGATCGCGTCATGTCTTTATCTTTCTTATACTTGTCATTTACATAATCTCATGCATTTCATACTCTATTCTTATCTCAGTCTTATACGTAGTGATCTTGGGGACATCCTATGATCACATCGCGTTCACTAGGAACTAATCATCATGTCTCGTATTACACATAAAATATACATATTCATTTCATATTCGTATTCATCTTTGCATATCATAAAGTTAGAAGTTAGCGTTGAACAAACAATGCATTATCTTGGTTCATTTTACGGAGTGCATCCGGGTGGAGTAACCCCGAAGTACATCTCCCATCATACCGGTGAAATTCCTATCATATCAGGCTAACACCGGACTCCTCTTATCTTTGTGTAGGCAACCCTCTCGGTGAAGCCCCATCCGGCATAATCCGGAGCCTGCTGGACACATCTTGCATGTAGACAACCCTTTCGGAGAAGTCCCATCCGGCGAATCCCGGAGCCTGCTGGACATGCTTAATCTTTTAACATATGTGTGGACAATCCTCTCGGAAGAGTCCCATCCGGCGAAACCCGGAGTCTGATGAACACATTTAACGTAGTCTTATAACTTACGTGTGGATAGCCCTTTCGGAGAAATCCCATCCGGCATAATCCGGAGTCTGATGAACACGTTATCATGTTCTTTATCATTTAAATTCTTACTTAAGTTCATAGACGTATCTATTACGTTTCATATTTCTTGTGCATATCTAATGCATACTTTAAAGCTTAACCTACTAGAGGTTCTTAACTATAAACGTAGTATCATTCTTGTGCTTGGTACATGATAAGTACCACCTTAATTCTCTTTAACCTATAATAGGTTTCTAAACTTAAATACTATAACATTCTTGGCTTGCTTGTACTTAATTGAGCGTTTGAGAAAAGCCTAGTAAGGGATAAGCTCTATACTAGCTCTTATTCTTCTCTATAATATCTTGTGGATTAAGGCATCCATCCTCTCAAACTTGTGCTCTAAAATGATAATCTAAACATTCTCAAGGATAGGTCTTTAAATGTTCTTTAGCAATGCTTAACCATTACATGTTGTTCCTTGAGCCCGAAGCAGTATTGGATAGCCGAAACGGTGCAAGTAAAATTGAAAAAACAACTTAATCTTGTCCCCTTCAAAATCGTGACACGATTTGGCAATCGTGTCACGATTCCATGCCCAGAATTTGTGTTAGTTTCTGCCTGTAAAATCGTGACACGCTGGTAAAATCGTGACACGATTTTACCTGCAGTTGGACAACATAGGGCTAGTTCAAAACATGTTTTCCACCATTTTTGGTCTATCCAATCATGCCCAAGCATCATACAACTTTAAAGGATCATTTCTAATGCATATTAACAGAATACAACATGTAATAATCAAGAATTGCTAGCAAAATAGGATTAGGGCATCAAATGTTCATAACTTGTTCATAATACAAATATTCATTAAAACTTGACATGGTGGGTTCTAAAACCCCTAGGGAACTCACCTTGATTGCTAGCTTCCTTGCCAAGCTCTCAACTTTAAAACCCTAGCTTGCTCCTCTATTCTCTTCTCTTGATTCTTCTTCAATTCTCCTTGTTTCTCCTTTTCTTTCTCTTGTACTAGCTTTCCACACAAGCTTGCTAGCATGATCTTTCTCACATGAATTGGAATGAAGTTGATGAGTGTGTGAAGGAGAGATGGGGGCGTGTAATTGAGGGAGAAAGATGGAGGAAATATGCTGATTTTTGGAAGAGAGAAATGAAGATAAAGACAACAAGAAATATCTTGTTTCTTTCTTAAACCATCTCCTCTTTTCAAATATTCACAAAAATGCCATTCCACTTAATTACTAACTTGCCATGCTTGCTTCATCAGGTTTCAATACTGATAATCGATACTTATAAGCGGGATATTACACTTGCCACATAAATAAACCCATTAACTGACAATTTACCAAATTGTCCCTTGCTTAAAACATTTCTGATACATCGTCTCAATATTAACAAATATTCGAGTCTTAGGCGGGATGTTACAATCTACCCCCCTTAAAGAAATTTCGTCCTCGAAATTTAGAATCCACTATCGTATATGAATTAATCTCACATATTACTTCCTTCATTAGCCAAGACTCCAGTTCATCTTACTTATCGGAATCCCTTAGATTTCAACTCTATAAGTCGAATGTATTCGACAATCTTTTCGTTATCTGAAGCGCTTAATGCGCATTACACTTTTCTTGCATAGTAGAATATGAGGTTATCCGAACCATCGCATCCAACTTGATGACTATATCCTTGTTTATATACTTCTTGCAACCCAAACTAGAGTTATCCAATCCTAACACTTGTGTTGAATCTTATAGTCTCGTCATAGTCCGCGTAATCTTACTTAGACGACATTGGACTTTCTTATTATCCTCGACAATTCCATTGAATTCTTGTATTCGATCTTTGCCTTATACAACGGCATCCTACATATATGGTTTTACCATAAATATACCATTCTTTAATGAGAGTAAAACTACCGCACTACCTCCATTATACAAGTACAAGGAGGAGGCATCCTGGTATGTTACTTTCCATAATCTTAATCATTACTTCCACTACGGAATTCCTCAAGGGCTCGCGAAAACTTACTGATTACCCGCGCCCTGCTTCGATTGATCTATGACATTACTTATCTTAATAACTTAGGAATCATTCTTCATACTAGGAGTTTGCCAATCTCCCATCGTTCTTGTCACAACTTATTCTCGTTTTCTTGTCGTAGCATAAGTGTTCTCTACACCGATAGTCCCAAACTCATGGGAGTTTAGTCCAAGTGAAGAGTGGCTTAAGTCGTCTCACATATCATATATAATATATTTCATAGCATATACCTTACATACATAAGCGAGCACATGTACACTTTACATTACCTCATCGTTGTCCGACTAACGGGACATCATTCTTAATCTTAACATATTTGAGACACTACTACATCAATTGGAAATCTTTTCTTACTCTTGACTCATTTCGTAACATCCGGGATTTGCCTTTCAACTGGCTTGCCAGGTTTGCCCCGTCAATGTTACTCATGTTTATTCTTAAGTATACAACAACCTATAATGTAAATTTACGGTTACAATTCACCGGTTTCACAAACTTATTTCTCGTTCTGGACGTCGAATACAAAATCCTTATTTTCAACAGAAAACTCTACTTGATTACCACTCAAATAGCACACTCAATCTTTAATCCTTTAATCATAACCTGAAATTACGTAGCCCTTTATCATGGACTACGAATAACTTTTAATCTACGTAAAAGTTCTCCTTCCTTTACTGGTGAACATTAAGTTCAAGACTTCCGAAATCTTCGGCTATTATAGGTTAACATGACATGGTTACAACATGGAATTAAACTCACTCGCCACTGCATTGTCGTTTCTAGTCAAGGCCTCTACTCAAATATTTCATTCCCCATGGATTTCAAAGTTTAAAGTATCTATCAACTTAACTTCCATAACTTTCCTTTAGAATTCATAATATGTTCAAATCGCTTATACTTACTACTATCCCGTATAATAGGAATTAAGCACTTAACATCTTCTCATACTCTAAGCCTCAGCTTAACGTTGTTCATCATATCATTCTTGGATCACCGCTCCGCTGCGCCACTCTGATTTTTTTTAACACTCGAGTTAGCATCGGAGGAAGACTTTACTATTGTCACATAAAATTCCATCGATCAATCATTTTACTCTATCCCTTTGAATCACTGTAACAAATTTGTCTGACGTTACCATTTCTCTTGGTCAGCCCTTCATGTATAATCATTAAACATTGCAGAAACCCGTCTGGAAATATGTCTGAGACAGCTTAAATTCATGTACATCCATTTGTGGCAACCTCTAAAAACACTTATAGCTTCTGAAGGTTCATACCTTTCATTTTAGTCTTGTTACTATTCGCTCTTTCTTTATCCGTAATGATTTCATATCCATAATCTTCCCGGAACATCTCTAGTTTCCTTAGCTCTATCATGTCCCTTAAGTTACCCTTGAGTTTCTACAGAACAATCCGTCCTGAATAGTTCCAAATTCTTACCGGTTCTCTAGAACGCCCAACATAGGTTGCGTTTCTTCGAGTGCCTGATTAATTGATCTTAAACTTTTGCACATTATCATAATCTATTAGATTCCTCCAGTAATTCGTTATTGTATTCACAATTCAAATCTACGCCTTATTACCGCCCTCGGAAACTTATGAACACGAGGTGATCTCTTTCTATTCTATTCTATAATATTTGTGGAAGGAACCTCTTCGATGGGGAGCATATAACTCCTTAGCATTAACCTCAATCCTGAACTTTCATGTTCAAGACGATCCTCCGTATATTTAAAATCTCAACATAATTCTCGGCTGAAATCCCGATCATCCTTCAACACTGGTCTACTACAACCTTGTGTTATCTTGAACTTGCCTTCTTTAACCAATCAAGGAAATTCAATACTGTTCGTCTAATCAAGGGTGTTCAATTTATTTCGTCCATCAACATAATAAATTCCAGCAACTTATTATTTATCGTCCAACCTTCATTAAGTAAAATTCCAGTCTAGCTTCTCTTACTTCTAATCTTCTTACCATTAGGGTACATCCACAAATTTGATTCACGCTTTGACATACAACGAGTCTTATTGTTACCACTTATTCATCCATCTTAGTTCTTGGGCTGCATATCATCTCCTCTTCTTATTTCACAAATCTAGCATTTATGGTTCGGGAGGTGCGGCTGATCTGATGGGGTCAAACTTACTTGTGATTCATACTCAATAACCACACTTGAGTGGTTAGTTTCATCCGTCCAAATAACTCACGTAATCCATAATTAATTCTCTTAACTGTCCGGACATTAAAATCTCATCCGATTCAAGTTCGATTCTTCAACTCTGTACTCAGAATTGTTACTTAATCCGCACCTCACTTTAAATTCTCAAACTGCGGTTCCCGTCAAGGTTCTACGCCATTCCCTAGAGCATTCCATGATTCCTTAATCCTTATGTCTTCCGCATACAAGGCATCTTCCAACGATGCGTCCAACTGGGTTAAGGCTCTTCACCTTATCCTTAAATATTTCTGACCTTCCTGAAACTCTGCCCTAAACAGACTTAGTCATTTCACTGTTCGTTGGCCACCATTTGGCGTTGATTACTTCTTCGCTAAATCCGTCTTAGAATTCTGTCACCTTAATCTTCGCCCTTCATACACTTCATTCCTTCTTGGTCACATTCAGCTCTCGGACATTTATCCTAACTGCCATATACTAGACTGAGTTGATCAGGCTCAACTAGATGTGACCTTTAGAACAATATCCGGAACCCAATGGTCCCACTACTTTTATTGAAACTTTAATGACCCAAGGCACGGTCTGAATCGACCTGCTCTGATACCAATTGTAACACCCATACTAAATTATCTAGAATATTTAGCATGCGTATTAATCTGATATCGAATACATTAAAATTTACAATAATTAATATATATACAAACCACTGAATGAGTACAATTTGCTCGTTTACATAAATATCCAAATGTCATATAATACATGTTCATATACATACATAAAATCTATCAACCTCCTGAGCTTGCCATGACGAGCATCTGCACTCCATCCAGCGTCTTCCTGAAGATCTACATGAACATCTCTTGCTAACCTATGAACCTGCACCAGAAGGATTGGGGTGAGACATACGTCTCAGTGAGCTCCAACCCAACCTACTGTTGGCAACCACGGGGGAAACCTAGGGTCGCCGTGCCTACTCTTAGCGATCTTGGGGATACCTACGACCGCTGTCATTCTTTACATTTATCGCGATCAAAGGGAAACCTAGGATCGCGTCATGTCTTTATCTTTCTTATACTTGTCATTTACATAATCTCATGCATTTCATACTCTATTCTTATCTCAGTCTTATACGTAGTGATCTTGGGGACATCCTATGATCACATCGCGTTCACTAGGAACTAATCATCATGTCTCGTATTACACATAAAATATACATATTCATTTCATATTCGTATTCATCTTTGCATATCATAAAGTTAGAAGTTAGCGTTGAACAAACAATGCATTATCTTGGTTCATTTTACGGAGTGCATCCGGGTGGAGTAACCCCGAAGTACATCTCCCATCATACCGGTGAAATTCCTATCATATCAGGCTAACACCGGACTCCTCTTATCTTTGTGTAGGCAACCCTCTCGGTGAAGCCCCCATCCGGCATAATCCGGAGCCTGCTGGACACATCTTGCATGTAGACAACCCTTTCGGAGAAGTCCCATCCGGCGAATCCCGGAGCCTGCTGGACATGCTTAATCTTTTAACATATGTGTGGACAATCCTCTCGGAAGAGTCCCATCCGGCGAAACCCGGAGTCTGATGAACACATTTAACGTAGTCTTATAACTTACGTGTGGATAGCCCTTTCGGAGAAATCCCATCCGGCATAATCCGGAGTCTGATGAACACGTTATCATGTTCTTTATCATTTAAATTCTTACTTAAGTTCATAGACGTATCTATTACGTTTCATATTTCTTGTGCATATCTAATGCATACTTTAAAGCTTAACCTACTAGAGGTTCTTAACTATAAACGTAGTATCATTCTTGTGCTTGGTACATGATAAGTACCACCTTAATTCTCTTTAACCTATAATAGGTTTCTAAACTTAAATACTATAACATTCTTGGCTTGCTTGTACTTAATTGAGCGTTTGAGAAAAGCCTAGTAAGGGATAAGCTCTATACTAGCTCTTATTCTTCTCTATAATATCTTGTGGATTAAGGCATCCATCCTCTCAAACTTGTTCTCTAAAATGATAATCTAAACATTCTCAAGGATAGGTCTTTAAATGTTCTTTAGCAATGCTTAACCATTACATGTTGTTCCTTGAGCCCGAAGCAGTATTGGATAGCCGAAACGGTGCAAGTAAAATTGAAAAAACAACTTAATCCTGTCCCCTTCAAAATCGTGACACAATCGTGTCACGATTCCATGCCCAGAATTTGTGTTAGTTTCTGCCTGTAAAATCGTGACACGCTGGTAAAATCGTGACACGATTTTACCTGCAGTTGGACAGCATAGGGCTAGTTCAAAACATGTTTTCCACCATTTTTGGTCTATCCAATCATGCCCAAGCATCATACAACTTTAAAGGATCATTTCTAATGCATATTAACAGAATACAACATGTAATAATCAAGAATTGCTAGCAAAATAGGATTAGGGCATCAAATGTTCATAACTTATTCATAATACAAATATTCATTAAAACTTGACATGGTGGGTTCTAAAACCCCTAGGGAACTCACCTTGATTGCTAGCTTCCTTGCCAAGCTCTCAACTTTAAAACCCTAGCTTGCTCCTCTATTCTCTTCTCTTGATTCTTCTTCAATTCTCCTTGTTTCTCCTTTTCTTTCTCTTGTACTAGCTTTCCACACAAGCTTGCTAGCATGATCTTTCTCACATGAATTGGAATGAAGTTGATGAGTGTGTGAAGGAGAGATGGGGGCGTGTAATTGAGGGAGAAAGAAGGAGGAAATATGCTGATTTTTGGAAGAGAGAAATGAAGATAAAGACAACAAGAAATATCTTGTTTCTTTCTTAAACCATCTCCTCTTTTCAAATATTCACAAAAATGCCATTCCACTTAATTACTAACTTGCCATGCTTGCTTCATCAGGTTTCAATACTGATAATCGATACTTATAAGCGGGATATTACACTTGCCACATAAATAAACCCATTAACTGACAATTTACCAAATTGTCCCTTGCTTAAAACATTTCTGATACATCGTCTCAATATTAACAAATATTCGAGTCTTAGGCGGGATGTTACAGGTATTTTAAAATACCTCATTTATGATTCCGAAGACAACTGTTTTTTTTTTTTGTTGTTTTTAGTCTCTTTTTATTTATTTATTTATTTATTTTTAGCATTATCATTTTCTCATTACCCTTTTATTTTTTATTTTTTTTACTTTTTTCATTTTTATCTTTTTTATTATTTTTCGGATTTATTTTTATTATTTTAGTTGACTTGTGTTTTATGGTTTTTAATGGCCATTTTAATGGTTGAAATTTGGTTGACTGATCTATTCATGTCCATCAATGGCTTTCATTGTCATTTACTTGCTTTTTTTCATAATTAAAAAGGGGAATCAGTCACACACAGAAGGGATCCGAATTCAACTGATCAGAGGCAAGAACATTACAATCCAAAACACAAAATCATCAGCAACCAGAGAAATTCCACCACAAACCAAAAACAAAAAACATCCGTACACACCACCCTTTCCCAACACTCACTCACGGCCAACAATCACTCTCACCAACCACAACACCAAACCAACCCTCTTCTCCTCTATAGCCCAAAACCGGCCACTCCTCCCCATCACAAAACCACTCTCGGCTGCGTCCCTACCACAAACAACAAACAACCACGACCCACACCACAAAGCCACACACCAACCCAACCACAAATTCGCGGCCACCCCAACCCCCAAATCACGAAACCAAAGCAACACGCCCTCCTCCTTTAACCACGCCACACGGCCTCAAACAACCAACAACCATCCAAGAACCGAACCAAAAACTCAAAACAAAGGTAGTTTTCAATTTTTTTTTAAAAAACTTAGATCTTTGATTTTTAAAAAGGGATTTGAAAAAACTGAGTTTAGATTCAAAAGGAGGAGGAGAAAACCTCTAAAAAATGAAACTTTTTTAAAAAAAGGGAGCTTTGTTATTCCGGCGCGGTGGCGCCGCTCCCTGGGCTGGCCGGCCGCCGCGCCGGAGCTTTTTTCTGGCCGCCGCGTGTTTTCAGAGAAAAGAGGGAGATGAGAAGAGATGAGAGAGAAAGCTCTCTAATAATGAGTGAAAAAATCGGCCCCCTCCTTTTATAAACATCAAACCGGTTCGGTTCACTCGAACTGAACCGGTCTGATTTTTTTCCCCACTTCAAGCCCAATACCTCATCCATGCGGCCCAGTTCCTTCCTCTTGCTCCCTCTTCCTATTTTTTTTCAGTCTGCTACCTGCACCCCTGTAATATCCCGCTCATAAGTATCAGTTATCAATGTTAGAAACTTGAGAAGCAAGCAAGAAAATTAAGTAATTTAGAGGAGATGGCAATTTTGTAATTAATGGAGAAAGGGAGATTGTTTTAAAAAGAAAACATGATATTTTCTTTGGCCATTTCTTCTTCTCTTCCTTGCCAACAAAATCAGATTTCTTTTCCTCCTTCCCTCATCTCTCACGCCCCCATCTCATCACACCAACATCCATCCAAACTTCATCAAAACTCTAGTGAGAAATATTTGCAAGAAAGCTTGGGTTGGAAGCTAGTATAAGAGAAAGGAAAGTAGAACAAGGAGGAACCAAGGGAAGAGTTAGATTTGGAGAGACATAGGGCTTTGGTAATCAAGCTTAACCAGCACCATTTGAGGACTAAGGTGAGCTCCACAGGGTTTTATAACCCGTTTAAGTAAGTTTGTAAGTTTACAGCTTAATGACCTAGTTTAGTGTTTTAATACCTAATTGCCTTTCCATGTTTATTCTTGAGTATACATGATGTAAATTGGCTATATGCCTTAGAAATTGAGCCTTAAGGATGTTATGATGTCTGGGTATGTTGGATAAGCTGAAATGGTGAAAAATCACGTTTAAAACTTGCCAAATGCTGTCTAACTGCAGGTAAAATCGTGTCACGATTTTCCAATCGTGTCACGATTCCCAAATCGTGACACGATGGGACAGTGGCAGTACATGCTATGTTTTTCATCATTTCTCGCACCATTCCGGCTTTCCAATGCTACCTCGGACTCCATAACGATAAGTAGTGGTTAAGTGTTGCTAATAGGCATAGAAAGACCCAACCTTTGGGGAATGTATGGATGAATTATAGAAGAGGAAAGGTACTAAGATAAGAGAGGATTATACTAATCCATAAGAAGTCATAGTGATGCCAAGAACTAGTTTAGGGTTTATCCCTTATGAAACAATGATATGAACTTGATTTAGTTTATACGACATCAAGAATGATACAATGATTAAGCTTAGACCCTTTTTATAGGTTAAGCACTTATGAATGATTACAATAAGAACAAATACGAATATGTTATACGATTACGATCACGTGTTCATCAGACTCCGGGTTACGCCGGATGGGATTTCTCCGAAAGGGCTATCCACACGTAAGTTAAAGATTTAAGCATGTCCATCAGGCTCCGGATTATGCCGTATGGGACCTCACCGAGAGGGTTGTCCACATGTAAAGTATGATGTGTCCAGCAGGCTCCGGATTATGCCGGATGGGGCTTCACCGAGAGGGTTGCCTACACAAAGATAAGAGGAGTCCGGTGTTAGCCTGATATGATAAGAATTTCACCGGTATGATGGGAGATGTACTTCGGGGTTACTCCACCCGGATGCACTCCGTAAAACGAACCAAGATAATGTTATGTTTGTTCAACCCTAACTGCTAACTTAATGATACGAAGATGAATACGTATATTTTATATGTAACATGAGTTATGATGATTAGTTCCTAGTGAACGAGATGTGATCATAGGATGTCCCCAAGATCACTCCGTATAAGTCTAAGGTTAAGAATAGAATATGAAGCGCAAGAGATAAAGACAATGAAGCGATCCTAGGTTCCCCTTGATCGCGATAGAAGTAAAGAATGATGGCGATCGTAGGTATTCCCAAGATTGCCAAGAGTAGGCACGGCGACCCTAGGTTACCCCCGTGGTTGCCAACAGTTGGTAGGGTAGGAGCTCACTGAGACGTTATGTCTCATCCCTTTCCTTCTGGTGCAGGTTCTTCGCAGGTAGCACGACGAAAAGGTAAAGAGAAAGCTACGGACTGATCGTGCTGCTTATGTTTTATTATATGGACATTTGTATATGGATGATGTATTATGATGTATATTATGAAGAATGTTTTGTATCGGATAATGAGTTGTATGATAAACTTATGCATTGTATAAATATTACCAATCTTTCTGTATTGTATTTAATGTATCCGGTACGAAATTTTAATACTCGTAAGAGATCCTAGGCAATCTCTATATGGGTGTTACAACCCCCCTTTCTGCTCCTACACCCCCTTTTCCTTCTTATTTTTCTTATTTCTTTTTTATCATTTCTTGCATTTTTTTTATTCCTTATTTATGCTTTTTATTCCATTGCATTTATCTCTCAGTATTTCATGCATTCTTTTTATTTTCTTTTATTTCATGCATTTTCATTTCTTTCGTTTATTTTAGCATAGTTATTTTATTGCATTTGTAGTTTTATTTTTATTTATTATTTTGTCATTTTTATTTTATTAGAATGTATTTAGGTACAATGTAAATATAAAAGAGATTATGCACTGACACCCACACTCTATTTATTCTGCTTTATGTCTTTTATTTTTTTATTTTATTTCGCTTTACAAAAAAGAAAAAATACAAAAATATTAGGTTAGTTTATTTTCAAAGGGATTTCGTGGTGATCCAACGTCACCACGGAAATTCCTCGCGTTTAGCTTTCAGTTATTTTTTAGTCTTAGTTAATTAAAAACAAAAACAACAAAAACATGCAAATAATAATCAAAAATAAAAAAATCTTTTCTTAAATAAACCTTTATTTTCAATCAAGTGTCCTTTTTTTCTCTTTTATTTTCTTTAAACAACAATTAATCAACTTTAATAACACTTTAATCATTTTCAAAAATAAAAAAACACAAACTAATCACATTTTGGCACTTGGCCTTTATTTTATCTTTAAAACTTTTTAAAAACCAATAAAAAACACAAAACAAATCAACCGTCATTTTTACCCCGAACTACGAGGTTTTGATCCCTCACGGATACGTAGGCAAAGGTCCTTGTCCTTCCAAATCATAAAAAATACAAAAAAAAACATTTTTATTTTTCTCACTATTCTAATTCATTCTTTTCCTTTTTAAAAAAAAAATAATAATAATAAGCAAGTTATAGCCAAAATAAATAAATAAAATCAAGAGGTTCTCGTAGAGTACTACGAATGTTTAGGGTGTTAACACCTTCCCTAAACGTAACTAACCCCCGAACCCTAATCTTTAAAAATGTGGTAATTTAGAACTTTTTTCCACTTTACATTTAAAAAACTAAAAGTTCAGTCGTGAATTAAAATTAGTGAGTCAATGCTAATCAATAGCTTGATCTCCGAAAATCATCGCGACACTGGTGCTCTGGCAGACTTAACAACTTTCCCCAATTCGAAGCAAGTCATTTTGCACCGCTATTTGTGCACTTTTGAAAGAAGACATGGATGCCCCACTCTTCGTAGTATTCTCATCATCTATGGACATGCCTTGGAACGGCGTCCCATCGACATTATCAGCACCGATGAAAGAGAAAGCCGACAAATGGCTTACCAACAAAGCTTCCTCTCCTCCCACAGTTATTAGCTTCCCGCTCTTCATAAACTTTAGCTTTTGATGCAGTGTAGACGTTACTGCCCCGGCCTCATGGATCCATGGTCGACCTAACAAACAACTGTATGCTGCTTGTATGTCCATTACTTGGAATGTGATCTGAAAAACAGATGGTCCGATTGTAATAGGTAAGTCCACTTCCCCAATGACAGACTTCCTCGAGCCATCGAAAGCTTTAACAATTACCCGACTTGCTCTCATGGGGGTCCCTTGGTAGGAAAGCTGGTCGAGAGTCGTCTTGGCCATTACATTCAAAGAAGAACCGGTGTCCACAAGTACGTTTGATAGAGCATCGGACTCACAATTCACTGATATGTGTAATGCCAAGTTGTGGTGCCTTCCTCCTTCGGGGAGCTCTTCATCACTGAAGCTCAGTTTGTTGCAAACAGTGATGTTTCCAACTATGCCTCCGAATTGGCCAAGGGTTATGTCATGCTCTACGAAAGCTTGGTCTAAGACTCTCATTAATGCTTCTCTATGAGCGTCGGAATTTAGCAATAAAGACAGCATAGAGATTTTTGAAGGGGTTTGCATTAGCTGGTCCACCACCTTGTACTCACTTTTCTTAATCAGCTTTAACACCTCATCAAAATCAGAATCGGCATTAGTCCCGGTGGGTTGGCCCGCGTCTTTGCTTGTACCGGGGTCTTGTATTTGTTTTGGTTCAAGCACAGGAATACTAGTCTTCCCTTGAACTGTTGTTGGGAGGATTTGCCCGCTTCTTAGCACTTTGCTACTGTCCGTAATATTACTGACAGGGGCTAAGGGGGAATAGGTACTTCTTGACTGTTGCTCAACATGGTTGCAATATATTTGTAAGGAACTGCTTTGTTTGAAGTGTAGGGTGTAGGTCCTGGCAAACATATCACTAGTGGAGTGGCAACATGCTTCTGGCTGCTAAAAGCTAACTCCAAGTGCTCCGGGATATTGAATTACGGAGTTATAACGCATACACTTTTGTCTTTTCTTGTGACAATAAGCTCCTTTCTGTTCATCAATCCTTGTATGTCGTTTTGAATCTGCAGACATCCTTGAGGATTTCTAGAACATTCCTTGCAATTAGCGTGGTCATGGTTGAACAAAGCTGCCTTGCACATCTCGATGTGCAGGGGAACCAAATGTGTCCTGACATCTCGGGCATTGGAGATGGGATTGGTTTCTTGATGATCCTGGACCATATTGACGGAGGACCCATGGTTCGGTAGAGGGTTGGTTTGGACATTTGGATTGGAGTCCTTGAAGGTTAGAACCTTAGTACAGATTAACTTCTGAACCTCATTTTTGAGAGCATAGCAATGCTCGATGTCATGACCCGGTGCTCCTTGATGGAAGGCACAGGTGAGGTCAGGTCGATACCATACAAGTAATACATTTGGCACGGGAGGAGGTGCTCTTGTTTGAACTAGATTCCTTGTGATCAAAGTAGGGAGCAAGTCCGCGTACTTCATTGGTATTGTGTCGAATGCCATTTTCTGGCGATTCTGTTGAGTGAAGGGTTGTTGGGGATTTTGAGGTCGATGTTGTTGTTGACCTTGTGGATGAGGTTGTTGATGATATTGTTATGGATTTTGTGGGTAATGTTATTGTTGATATGGTAGGCGATAATGGGATGGAGGTCTTTGTGGAACTTGGATTTGATGGCTTGGAGGTGTAGAATGGATGGTAAAATGGTGGCGACATGAGGGTAGGCTGAGTACCCTTGGTGAGGTCTCCCATGGCCAATCATGCCAATGTCCTGCTCCTTCTTTCTTGGGTAGCTGCTCCCAAACCTTTTCGTGCTGCTGGATGGAGCACTTTCTTTCACCAATCGTCCTTCCCAGACTGCATCCTCTAAGCGCATGCCCATGTTCACCATTTCGGTGAAATCACTAGGTGCGCTTGCAATCATCCGCTCGTAGTAAAATGAACCAAGAGTGTTTAGAAAAATCTTGGTTATTTCCTTCTCCTCAAGAGGTGGGTTAATTTGAGCGGCAATCTCTCTCCACCTTTGGGCATATTCTTTAAAGGTCTCTTTGTCCTTTTGAGCCATGGCCCGGAGCTGGTCTCGGTCCGGGGCCATGTCCAGATTGTACTTGTACTGGCGAACAAAGGCCTCTCCCAAGTCGTTGAAAGTTTGGATCTTGGTGCTGTCCAAACCCATGTACCATTTTAAAGCGGCACCAGTTAGACTGTCTTGGAAGTAGTGGATGAGCAGTTGATGATTGTCGGTTTGAGTAGACATTTTCCTAGCGTACATCACTACGTGACTTTGTGGACAGGTGTTTCCCTTATATTTTTCAAATTCCGGGACCTTGAACTTAGGTGGGATCTTGACGTTTGGCACAAGACAGAGGTCGTGGGCGTTCTTCCCAAATAAATCCTTCCCGCGGAGGAGGAGAAAAAGGGATTTGAAAAAACTGAGTTTAGATTCGAAAGGAGGAGGAGAAAACCTCTAAAAAACGAAACTTTTTTTAAAAAAAGGGAGCTTTGTTATTCCGGCGCGGTGGCGCCACCCCCTGGGCTGGCCGGCCGCCGCGCCGGAGCTTTTTTCTGGCCGCCGTGTGTTTTCAGAGAAAAGAGGGAGATGAGAAGAGATGAGAGAGAAAGCTCTCTAATAATGAGTGAAAAAACCGGCCCCGTCCTTTTATAAACATCAAACCGGTTCGGTTCACTCGAACTGAACCGGTCTGATTTTTTTCCCCACTTCAAGCCCAATACCTCATCCATGCGGCCCAGTTCCTTCCTCTTGCTCCCTCTTCCTGTTTTTTTTCAGTCTACTACCTGCACCCCCCTTTCTGCTCCTACACCCCCTTTTCCATCTTATTTTTTTTATTTCTTTTTTATCATTTCTTGCATTTTTTTTATTCCTTATTTATGCTTTTTATTCCATTGCATTTATCTCTCAGTATTTCATGAATTTTTTTTATTTTCTTTTATTTCATGCATTTTCATTTCTTTTGTTTATTTTAGCATAGTTATTTTATTGCATTTGTAGTTTTATTTTTATTTATTATTTTGTCATTGTTGAGTATTTTGAAGTTGGCTGCATGTTTTGGCTAATCCAATGTGTTGAATAGAAGCATCTCCATGTTTAGAACAAGTTTTCAGTTGCAAGGTTTTTGATTTGAAGCTGTTCAGAAGCTGAAAATTTCTTCAGAAGCTGAAATGTGCTTCTGATGCTTCAAACGCACTATTGCCGCGTTGACTTTTGTTGACTTCATCAGAAGATGCATTTTTGTTCTTTATTTCTGCGCGAATCTTTGCGAGATATGTCAAGGTTTAATCATGGATGGTTGTTCTAGAATGCTAATTAAATTGGAGAAGATCTTTTGAAGATTGGCTCGTGTTTTATGAAGTTCATATTTCCTGAAGGAATCTTTTGCATATACATTGAAGATTTATATGTTTCCTTTTCAAGCCTTGCATAATTCAGAAACATATCTATTTGAGAAGATTTAATTCAGATTAATGTTGCTTGCTGAAGATTATAAAAGGAGTGCTTATGCCATTGTTCAAGAGACACGAAGAATTGAAGAAAATCAGAGAAATAGAGTCTTAGAGTTTTAAGCTTTTAGCTTTATTTGTGCACCACTCTATTGAGTTGGTTTAGGTGTTTTATTGAGTTATAATCACTCTAAGCCTGTAGGTACGAGTGCAGTTTATGTATTGAAGTATTTCTTCAAAAACAGGGTAGTTTTGTTTAAGTTGTTCAGTAACAGGTTTGTTACTTGAATAGGAAGTTAGTGGTTTCTAATACTCAAGAGTTGGGTAGAAATCTGACTAGGTGGAGGTTGATTGCTTAGGATAGGAACTGGGAGTCAGTGTCTGAGTCTTAAGGATTAATTCCAATAGTGGATTTCCTTCCTGGATTGGTATCCCCCAGAGTAGGAGGTGTTTACTCCGAACTGGGTTAACAAACCTGTGTGTTCTTTAGCTATCCTGCACTTTTAATTTCTGCTGATTATCTGTTGTTAATTGTGCTAAGTTTAGTTCAGAACCTGTTTGGTTCAGAACCAGTTTACTCTTTGTTATTGCCTAGCCAGAATTTCAATTGGCATCAGAGCAGGCACCCTGCCTGTGTTTTGGGTGAGATCCAGAGTTAATAATGTCTGGCTTTATGGAGAGAGAAGGAGGTTTTGTCAACAGACCACCCCTACTTGATGACACCAATTATGAGTACTGGAAATCCAGGATGTGTGCATTCTTGAAATCCATTGACAGCAGAACTTGGAAAGCTGTGATTAAAGGCTGGGATCATCCTGTGGTTATAGACAAAGATGGTAATAAAACTGAGGTTTTGAAGCCTGAAGAAGAATGGACCAAAGCTGAGGATGATCTGTCACATGGAAACTCAAAGGCCTTGAATGCAATTTTCAATGGTGTTGACATGAACATATTTAGACTCATCAAGCAGTGTACTGTGGCTAAGGATGCTTGGGAAATTCTAAAAACCACTCATGAAGGAACCTCTAAGGTTAAGCTATCCAGACTTCAACTACTCACAACAAAATTTGAAAACTTGAAGATGTTGGAGGATGAAACTGTTCAGGATTTTTACATGAATGTGCTGGATATGGCAAATTCTTTTGATTCTCTTGGGGAAAAGATGTCTGATGAGAAGATAGTAAGAAAAATCCTCAGGTCCCAGCCCAGAAGGTTTGACATGAAGGTTACAGCCATAGAAGAAGCTCATGACATCACCACCATGAAGGTTGAGGAGCTGATTGGTTCATTGCTGAATTTTGAGACTGGCTTTTGTAAACAGCCTGATAAGAAAGAGAAAGGAATTGCTCTTGCATTCATTTCTGAAGCTGGTGATCAACAAGAGCTTGATGAAGATGAAGATGATTTATCAGAAGCTGTAGTGTTGCTGGGAAAACAACTCAACAAAATTCTGAAGAATGTGGACAAGAAATCCAGAACCAAAGGTCAGAACTTCAGACTCAACAATAATAAGCAGCAATCTGAAGAAAATAGCAAACAATCAAAGGATGTGCAGTGCTATGAGTGTGAGGGCTTTGGACATATCAAGACTGAATGTCCTACTTTTCTCAAGAAGCAGAAGAAAAGCCTAGTTGTATCTTGGTCTGATGAGGATAGCTCAGAAGGAGAGGTTAAGAGTAAGTCAGCTAAACATGTTGCTGCTCTTATGGTTTCAGAAGCTTGCTCAAGGTCTGTGCCTGTAGCCTATTCAGAGTCTGAAACATCATCAGAAGCTGAAACTGCATCAGAATCTGAAGTTTGTGATGAAGAATTGATTTTTGAGGAACCAACTGTTTCTTATGAAGAATTGTATCTCAGAAGTCAAGAATTGTGCAAGTTATTAGAGGCTGAGAAGGAAACTGTGTGTCAGCTGCAGTCTGAAAGATGTGCTCATATAGGACAGATTGCTGATCTTAATGATGAAGTAACACATTTGAATTCCCAACTTGATCAGATGAAGAAGCAAGTTAGGATGATGAACTCTGCTACTGATAAGTTGGAGGAGATTCTGGATGTTCAGAAACAAGGGAAACATAAGGGTTTAGGATTTGTGGATGAGAGTATGAACCTCAAGAAGAAAAATCATGTTAAACAATTTGTTCCTGCTTCTGAATCTTATGATTCTATGATTGGGACATCAAAGATGAGACCTCAGATGCAATCTCAGAAGAAATCTCAGAAGCAAGCTCAAGTGCAACCTCAGATGCTGCCTTAGAAGCAACCCCAGAAATTTTTCAGAAACAAAAGAAGGAATCATACTTGGGTTTGTCATCACTGTGGTAAGAAGGGGCATATCAAACCATTTTGTTTCAAGCTTTATGGTTATCCTGAGAACTTTAATCACAGAAGAGTTGAACCTGCTCCTAAAAGGGTCAATGTTCAGAAGGTTTGGAGACCCAAAGGTAAGACTGTTGGTTTAATGGCTCATACTTCTCAGAAAGCTCTATCTAAGAAGGACTGGTATTTTGATAGTGGTTGTTCCAGACACATGACTGGTGTGAAGAAGCTGTTAAGCAACTTAAAGCCTTATCCCAGAAAATATGTAACATTTGGTAATGGAGCAAAAGGAGAGATTCTTGGAATAGGTGATTTAATTAGTGATGGATTACCAAGGCTTAATGATGTGTTGCTTGTGAAAGGACTAACATCTAATCTGATCAGTATCAGTCAATTGTGTGATCAAGACCTGAAAGTGAATTTCAATAAGAAAGAATGTTTGGTAACTGATCAAAAGGGTAATGTTCAGATGAGGGGCTGCAGATCAGAAGATAATTGTTATATGTGGAAATCTGAAGAAGAGGACAAAATATGTAAAATGCTTGGGCATTTAAACATGAAAGTTTTGAAGAATATCATGTCTGTGCAACCTAAAGTCAAGGTTGATGAACCTGGAGTAGCAAAGAAACTGGATGATAGTGAATCTGAGGAATTTGCTGCCATCAGACTCTCTGTGCAGAAGAGAATTGATAGACTTCAGAAGAAGATTGCTGAGAGGAATAAGACTGTTTGGAATTCTTCAAATGTTTGCTTGTACAAGGACTTATAGCAATTACAGCAAGCTGGATGTGAGGAAGATAGAGTACCTGCCAGTTTTGCTAAGGCTAAGTATGTGTCTGAACCAGAGTCTGAATCTGATACTAGGACTGTTTTTGGAGATCTGTCAGTTGCCTATTTGATTTCTATCCCCTATGTGATATCAGTGCTTTGTCATAATTTTGTGGCTAAAAAGGAGGAGAAAAATTTAAGTTTAAGTTCAGACTTGAGCTGTTCAAAGTATATCTGGTGCAGAATTCGTATGGTTAAGAAGCTGACTAGATTTATTCAGAAATTGAGTGTTTTGTTCAGAATTCAGAACCAATGCAGTGCACATGTGTTTGAGGGGGAGTGTGTGTCTCAGGGGGAGTACAAGGTTATTATATTCCTGAGTATTGGTGTGTTCCTGAAGTTTTCAATTTCAGACGTTACTTGTTTCACAAGTTACTGCAGTTCAGAATTAAGGGGGAGTTTTTATGGAGTTATGTTGAATGCTGAGTTGCAGGGGGAGAGTTGTGAACTGAAACAGGAGTGTTTGTGAAGCTTCAGGAGTGTTTGTGATGATCAGGAGTTGATTAGTGACTGTGTTTTGTGTGCTTCAGTAGCTGAGAATATCAGAAGCTGATATTTTGTGTTGAACTGAAGCTGGTTTGTGTTTTTCATGATTAATCATAGCTGAATCCGCTGCTTGTCTCTATGTTATGATTGATCATTGTGGAGTTCTTCATTACTGAGTTAGTGTAATATCCCGCTTAGAAGTAATAGTTATAAGTGTTAGAAACTTAATGTGCAAGCAATGGCAAGGTTGTAATTAGAGGGATGGCAAAGTTGTAATATTGGGACAATGATCAAATGGATAAATATGAATTTTATTCATATTTATCACTCTCATTTCCACTCAAAGAAAATCAAAAAATTGCTCCCTCCTTCTCTCTCAATTTCGCCCTCCATTTCCATCATCATCATCATCAATCACCACCCCTTAAGGAATCAAACTCCCACCCAAACTCTTGTGTTGTAAGTAAGCTCATTTTGGGGGAATTTGGAGCAAGAAGAAGCTAGGAAAGCCAAGGAATAGAAGTTTTCTTGAGTAGAGGCTTTGGGCTTGAAGCTAGGGTTTGGATTTCTGCACTTAGCAAGCATCTTTTGAGGTTAAGGTGAGCTCCTAGAGGGTTTTAGAACCCACTTTGTATAAGCTTTGATGTTAATAGTATTGATGTTGGTATAAGCCCTAGAGGCCAATAGTTTATGTCAAACTTTTATATGTATCATGACTTTTATTATTGAATAAAATATGGCGTTCTTTATTACACTTGTTATAAGATAAATAAAGTCCCTAGAATAGTTAGTTCATGTGATGGAATATTAAGTGTGACTTAATCATGAGATTACATCAACAGAAAGAACACTATTCTTAAAGGTATCCGTAGTCAAGCTTTAATATGAATTGGCATAATATTAAAGCATGGAGACTATTATGTATGTAGACTGATGACCACATCTCATGGGTCATGAATATGAGATATTAAGTCTATACATAGGTATAAGTATTAGGAGTAATATTTATACTGGATTGACCCATCGTGAGAATACTACATAGTATGTTATGAAATCGTCATAAGTCATTCTCACAATGATAATAGTGTATATCACTCTTAGACCTGAAACCACTATGATCCCTAGATGTGGACTCAAGTGTTTTATTGCCATTCAAACGTTGTTTGTAACAAGATGACTATAACGTTGGTTAATGGGCACTCGACGAATCATGCTGAGGGACATGAGTGTCCTAGATGGGATTTGTCCCTCCTCATAACAGGAGATATATCTTTAGGCCTCTTGATGGAATATGACTGGAAATATGCATGGCCATGCCGAATTAAGTCAATATGAGATATTGGACTTATTCGTTGTTCAGTATATTTCGGGATCAAGAAATATAAATATTGAGCTAAACAAGGGTGACGTAATCTATGCCTTGTGTTCAATAAAGATATTAGGACAAAGGAGTAATCGTACACATAGATATTATCATGGAAAAGGTTTCGTTAGATCACTTGACATTCTTGTCACTTGGGTAGCAGTGATGTGTTGCTAGATACCGTTCACTGTTTATAATATTAAATATAGGATTTAATATTATTGCCAACGTTACAAGAACCTATAGGGTCACACACAAAAGAACGGTAAAAAGGAGAAATATAAGTAGTACTTATATGATGGGGTACGTTTAGCAATAGCCGCTAATTAGTTAGCGGAAGCTGATGGGCTAATGGGCTTTTGAAGCTCAAGCTGATTTTGTGCAGCAAGGAGTTCTATAAATAGAAGCTCTAGTGCTGAAATCAGCTAGTGCTTTTTTGTCTAACCCTAGAGCAAAATCGTAACCCTTATTCTCTCCCTAACCTCTGATCGCTTGGCTAGCACCGGGAACCAGAGGAAGCTGTTCGTGTGGACGAGTAGAGGCTTCGCTTACTTGCCTAGCTGTGATCAAAGAAACAGTTTCTGCATTACAAAGAGGTAACAATTCTATCACTGATTCATGTGATATTCGTAATGATCCAAGGAAAGGAAATCAAAATTTTAAACTCCCGCTGCGCTTTATATGTCGATTTCCCTTCAGTGGTATCAGAGCCAATTACGAAACCATGAATCGGATTGTTTTGTTTACTGCTTTATGTTTTAATTGGATTAAACATAATCGAATATAATTAAATAATAAAGACGAATTAAAATTGGCAAGGCATCACGTTTCCGTGCATGGCTTTTCGGTTTGTTTGAAGCTTCGGAACCGTATCAGGTGAAGCATCAATATATCGATTATCCATATCGACGGAGATGTGTTGCTCGATCACATACGCACATAATTGAATCGTATCACTTTTCTGTGCATGGCTTTTTGAATTGTTTGAAGCTTCAGAACCGTTTTCTGGTGAAGCATCAATATTTTCGATTATCCATATCGACAGAAATATGATTGATAAATTCTGTGTAACAGAAGTATATGTGATATACTCAAGATGATCGTTCACTAATTGAGTCAGATGATATTTGTTCATATTGGATGATTGTAAACTGGAGCTTCGGAACCGTATCAGGTGAAGCATTCTAAGTTCGATCTCCATATTGGATAAACAATCAGAGTACTTTGATTTGTGTGATCATACTGTTACAACGGGATTCATAACGCCGCAAGTGTTGTGCCGTCATGATTAGGGTTGCGAAAAGGCTGAAACCTGGTTCAGAATCGTGACACGATTTTATGCCCAGCAAATCGTTTGCTTCTGCCTATAAAATCGTGACACGATGCCAGAATCGTGACATGATTTTTACAACACCAGAATTCAAAGTGAATCGTTCGTAATGAATCGTGACACGATTTTTACACGATTTTTACAGCACCAGAATTGGAACCCCCGTCCGCTGACCGGGCAGCGGAACCCCCGACTAATCTGCGTAGTGTGATCAATCGCCGAGTTTTAATTTAATTTATTTAATTATGAGGTGTTAATAATAATAAAAGATGTTTTATTGTTGTTGTGTGAATGATTATGGCCTTAGTCTTATTATTTCTTTTATTTTGGATTTTGAAATACGGCCTGCGTGTCGTGCCTCTCTCTTGAATTCTATATGTACATTCTCTTCTCATCCAATCCCTCGTATGTAAAACGAGTTTCTTTATATGTAATGTAATTAGAATACAAGGAGGTAATAGGACCATTGACGTTGGATTAGCCCTAGAAGTCTAGCTTGGAGAAGCAAGGTCGTTTCTAGGATTAGTTTAGATTCTTTCATTGGCTTGAGAGAATCATAGCGTTAGGAGGCCATAATCATGTCACTTTTATTTTGTATAATTGTTATGCATGCTTGAATGATTGGAGTGCGAATATATATGATATATAAGCCGTGGTGAGGTGAGATCAAACTAAATAAAATCCTTCAAAGTGATATATTAAGTTTAATGCTTTCCAAAAGAATAACACCATTCAAGACTAATATCGAATGTGTGGGTTCTGCCTTAGCGAAGCACATGTTCTATGTTTGTAAGTCGCGGTGCGGTAATTTCATTTACCCGATTGTTATTCTATTGGGTCTAACTTAACTAAATTAATTTTAATATGATTAGAATAAATTTAGAAGCAAGAATTGGGAAATATCTATATGATAGATCAGAGTAAGAGTTACTCGCCCAATTGATTTGAAAGTTGTATAAGATACAATTGGAAATGTTCCTACCTAAATAGCTGAGTTTTGGGTGATCAGCCTGTAGTACCCTAATTTTGTCCTACGCATTTTAAAACCAAAAATCAAAAAAAAATCAAAGAGGGGAAAAAGTCAAAAGTCAACAAAAGTCAACAGAAAAGTCAACTTTTCAAAATTGAGGACTTCGCAATGCGAAGCTCACTTCGCACTGCGAAGTCTGCGATTTTTCTGCAGATTTTTGGTTTCTTGGATTTAATTCCAGATTTTGTTGCACATCACTTCCATAATTATTTTAAGTAGCATTCATGGCCAATTGGGCCAAGCAAAGCCAGAGTTGAAAGACTTGCCATTAATGCCAAGGTTGGAAGCTTTTCCTTCCAACCTAGCATGTGACAAGCAAGTGGGCTTGCCCTTGGGCAGCTCTAGCCCCTCCCAGGTGACCTGCTAACCACCACAAGGTTGCCAGCCACCTGCTTGAGGACTTTCCTCCTGCTTGCTGCCCCAAAAACCAGTCAAACCAGCTGGATTTTCTCACTTGAAAAGCCATGAGTGCCTACTCTGTTTTGCAGCAGCTTTTCACCCTCTCACACCAGCCAATTTTAGCCTTTTCATCCCTCAATCTCTGCACAATACAGTGCACGTTTTTATTGACCAACCATTGAGATTGCAAGGATTGATCCCCAAGCATTAGCCATTTGCAAATCAGCTTTGTTCTTCATCATTACCTTCTAGAATAGGTTGAATTTGTGGCTGAAATCAAGCTGGAACTTGCCCCTTGGCACAAGGCAGGGTTGCCTCTATCCATTAGCATTTAATGCAAAGGGATTCAGCTTGATCTTGGCCACAAATCAGCTGAATCAAAGGATTGTGTAATGATGACAAAGATTTGATTTTGGCCTATAAATACAAGGCAATGCCCAAGGTTAAAACACACACAATTAGACAGAAAACACAACATTCAAAGAGCAGAAACTCTACTCATTTCAACCTACAAATCTCCACAAATAACCAGAAACAATCCATCCACACAAAGCTTTCAAAAGTTCAAGTTCATCACAAATCTTCAAACCTTTGTGAAAGCCTTCAACCAAATCAAGCCAAGTGCAGCTGGAGCTTTGCTAAGGAGTTCTGTAAGTTACTAAGCTCTTTATCTTGCATTTCTAATTGTGTTTGCATAGCTATTTTGGCTCAAAACCTTTTGGTCCTAAAAAACCCCTTTTGAATTTCAAAGAAATCCCAAGGTTTTCAAAACATCAAAATTGGTTTGTACAACCTTTTTCATCCCAAAAACTCAAAGCTTTTCACCCATATATAAGGTCTTGAGTGTGTTCAGAAGTTGTTTCTGAACAAATGTTCAGAAACAGCTTCTGAACCCAAAATTTCGCATGCTTCGCAGTGCGAAGTCATGGTCGCAGTGCGACCATGACAGAACTCAGAACCTGAGTTTTTGTGTCCAAACAACCAATTTTTGAGGTTCTAGCCCCAGAGCTCAGAACCTAAGAGTTTTTAAACCTATGTTCTTCAAATCATAACAAGGTTTTTGCATAATTTTGGCAAATCACAAGTTCGTATAACCATTTTGTGGATAACTTGCAAAGCAAGTTATGTTCCCAAACTTTTCAAAACCACATGAACCAACAAGCTATGTTCAGCTTTTCAATCTAAACTTGAGCAATAAATATTGTTCATGATGTTCAAAACTCAAAAATGAACATACACCGGTAATGTGCGCATTTTCGCAAAATGAGACGAACTTGCGCGTTTTCTAGCAAATTTGCTAAACCTTCCCATTTTGGGTTTTCATACCAAATGTTTTGACTTACCTGGGGATTTCCAAAGAATTCAATCCAAAAATATGAATGAAAAAGGGATGGTGTGACGTATGTCTCTCCATCGCCCCGATTGTACGAATGCGTGACGTATGTCTCGTCGCTCGGACAATCGTCATTCCCTTTTAATATGTACAACCCTAACCAAACCAAATCTTGGCCCCTTGTGGTCAATCAAAACCTTTTGGTCCCCCGTTGGCCATTAGACTCAACCCCTCGACTCGTTTGAGTCCACTCGGTCAATGTTCGACTCGTCCGAGTCCATTGTACCCGTTCTTGATCTCAGTGGATCAATCGAACAATCACCCGACTCTTCGGAGTCCACTCGGTCAATGTTTGACTTGTATGAGTCCATTGTACCTCCCTTGGTCCCATAGCGACCAATTCAACCCTCTACCCTAACGGACGTAACTTTTAACAATTCTAATGCGATTCGTGAACAAACGCTTAATGAGTCTCAAAAGCGCGAGCATACAAGCTATACGCTTAATAAGTCTCCGAGCGCGAGCATACAAGCTACGTTTTAATCGTAAGAATTCGGTTTAAAACATCGTCCAATTAAAATCAACCAACACACATACGTTTTTCTACCAAAGAACTACGTATGCTTTGAATTCTCCGACTACCGGGAGATACGTAGGAGCAAGATCGACATCTTGTCAAGCACAATAATAAAAAACCTTTTTTTTTTCTTTTCTTTCGTTTGTTTTTATCTCTTTTCCCCCCCTTATTATATTTTTTAGCATAAATGAACATGAACGCAAAGTATTAAAAAAGCAATTCAAGTTTTAACCAAATAGAAGGTTCCCGTTGAGTACAACGGACGTGAGGGGTGCTAATACCTTCCCCTCGCGTAACCGACTCCCGAACCCGACAATGGTTGCGATGACCTAATCCTTATCCTCATCGTCAAAAGGGTTTTATTATCGTTTCCCTTTACAAAAAAAAACTTAAGGGTTTATCAACGTTCCCTTTACACAAAAACTTTGGTGGCGGCTTCACAAAGGCACCCTCCGAGCGTTCGAGGACGTCCTCGGAGGAATCTGCGCGTCTTTTTCCCGAGGAAAAAAACGAGGTGCGCACAGCTGGCGACTTCACTGGGGACCCTGTTCCCACTAGCGAGTCAAGCCTAACCTATTTGGTTTAAAGCCAATTGTTTTATTTTCTTTGCGTGCCATGTTTATTTATTTTATTCATACATGTTATATTTATGCTTTATGTTTATATTTGCTTTATTTGCTTTATATTCATATTATATCTCAAATGCGGGGGTTACTTGAGTGATGTTACTCCACATTGTTCGGGTTAATGCCGGACGTGTGAGGCTCTCTACCCGAGCTTGAGAAAAACACTAAGTTAGAAGGAGGTTGTGTGCGGAAGCCCGCGTTGACGTATGTCCGTGAGGTAGGATGCCCAACCCCGCTTAGAGGAGATTTTCACGTGGAATTAATTGAAGTCATGTCGACGTATGTCCATAGACAACCCTAATTCCATGTGAGGTCTATGACTCTAAGGACCTCTTCTTAGGAGATTTCACAATTTAGAGCCTACACGTGAGGATGGGGGGAAGTTCCGAACCTTCATACACCAAACCCTTGCATGTCATAACATTTGCATTCATAAAACTTTTTGCATAAACAAAAAAAGAGGGGCATATTTTTGCATACTCATTGCATTCATATATTTACATGCATTTTCATGCATTTTAAAGAAAAACCCTCACATCATTCCCTCACCAACCACCAAAAAAAAAAAAGGGGGGAAGTACCCGACCCGGTGTACAGTAGCGTTTCGGAAGAGATCCGAGCAAACCGGAAGGCCATCGAAATTCTGGAAATCATTTTTTTGTCCAAGTAATTTATCTTGTTTTTCAAAAAAAAAATCAAATCATTTTGCTCTTCCCAAGGCAAATGATTAATTTTATGGGACCCCCATATTTCAAATCATTTCCGTCATTAATAAAGTTGCAGTTTATGTTCAAAAGAGTTCGTTTTTCTTTCGTTCTCAAATAAATTTTCATAAACCCTACAAAAAAAAATCATCATAAAATACACCACCAAAAAATAACACCGCTACGATCCCTTTTGACTTCAATCTTCAAATTAACCAAACGGAAGATGATAATAAGGACGATTTTGAACCTCGTGAAGGACTGTCCAGACTTGGGGATCAAGGGGATAGGGTAATACAACCTCACGAAGAGAGCCCTCAAAAGAATGGCACTACAGTTTTCCCTCTGCCGGGGCACACTCTACAAGAGAAATTAGGTCTTACTCAGATGTGCGGATAAACGTGAAGCAGTCATGCTCACCGAAGAAATCCATGAGGAGTCCTTCCAAACCCATGCCAAGACATGTCACAAGTGACAAAATTATGCCAACAAGGGGCACATACCACAAACACCTCTGAATGTCATGACATCACCCTAACCTTTTTCTATGTGGGGCATAAACATATTCGGAATGATTGAGCCAAAGGCTTCAAAAAGGCACCAGTTCATACTAGTTGCCATCAACTGTTCCACCAAATGGGTCAAAACAGCTTCCTATTCAAACACGACCAAACAAGTGGTCGCCCAACTCATAAAAAAAAAAAAGAAACCATTAGCCGTTACGGCACTCCCCACAATTTCCCACAAAAGGCCAAGTCGTCATTGGCATTCCTCACATCTCCAACAAAAGACCAATTTTCATTGGCACACACAATTTCCAAACAAAAAGCCCAATTTCCATTGGCGCTCACAAACCCCATTTCCAACAAAAGCCCGACCTCGCTCGGCATCCAAACACCCAAAAGCCCAATTTTCATTGGCACTCACAAACATATCCCCAAATACCATTTCCAATAAAAGCCCAATTTTCATTGGCCCTTACAAACACAATCACACATAAAGCCCAATTTTCATTGGCATGGCCACTCCAATCACAAAAAGCCCGACCTTGCTCGGCAACCAAAAACAAAAAGCCCGACCTCGCTCGGCAACCAAAAACAAAAAGCCCGACCTCACTCGGCATCCACACACCCAAAGTCCAATTTTCATTGGCATTCACAAACACAAACAAGGTTCGACCAACTGAACCTCATAAAAGAGAAACACTTCACAGCATGGGGGCATGGACAGCTCGACAAGAAAGTTCATTCTCGGAAATTTAGAGAAGGAAACTTAATGCTTGGGGAAAAGGATATTACCCACCCACAAGGATCCCCCTATCAATAAACTCCGGCGCAGTCAAAAAAAAAAATATATATGCCAAAAAAAAAAGAGCTCGCTAAATCGAAAACCTGAAAGGGCGGTTTAGGCAATAGAGAGCGTCCTGCTAGATCGAAAACCTGAAAAGGCGGTCTAGGCAAAAATTAAGGACATCAAAAAAGGAAATATACCCCGGTGGATTGAAAACTCGAAAGAGCGGTCCAGGTAAAAGTTAGGGGTTTCAAAAAAAAGAAAGAAGGCAAAAGACTGCGGCACGTGAGGTCCGGACAGAATTCAAGAGGGAAAGAGTCAACCTCATTATCATCTTTCAAAAACAAATTATTTCGAAGTCATAGGGAAAGTAGCACGTGAAACCCAAGCAAATTTTCATTTGCCTTTTTGTTTCTTCCTTTTTCTCTATCTCAGTAATCACCTCTTATAGGGATTACATTTTCACGAATAGCTACCCATACAAGGGACTAAGTTTCGTTGAATCAAAATCATTTAAAACCTTTTCATTGTTATGCGTCCTTACTTGCTCATAAAATGTGTTTTTATTCATGATAGATAATGCATTGAAATATGGGAAATATAAAAAAAAACTTGCAAAAGAAAATGTGTGTTTTTACTTGGACGTTTTAAATGTCAAAAGAATTTCGTTGGTCCCCGGTATTGCATCAGAGGACTCAAAACTTGAAGCTTTGCATCAGTCATTTTAAGACTCATGCTCTTCAGCAGAAACAAGTGCGTAGCTCACGACGCGTAAAACGCAAAGATCCCGGGTGTCGGAGGAACAGATCTCCCCAAATAAAGCTCACCCTCATACATCTTTTTCATCCACTAAGGCCGGATATCGATCATGCTTCCAAAATGATCCTTATATCCCCAGTGAGATCAACCAAAACCAAAAAGCCCGACCTCGCTCGGCAACCAACAAAAAGCCCGACCTCGCTCGGCAACCAAAACCAAAAAGCCCGACCTCGCTCGGCAACCAACAAAAAGCCCGACCTCGCTCGGCAACCAAACAAAAAGTCCAATAATCATTGGCGAACCAAAGTCCAATATTCATTGGCAAACCAAAGAACTACGTAAGCTTTGAATTCTCCATCCCACCAGGAGATACGTAGGAGCAAGATCATCATCTTGTCAAGCACAACAAACCAAAGAACTACGTAAGCTTTGAATTCTCCATCCCACCAGGAGATACGTAGGAGCAAGATCATCATCTTGTCAAGCACAACAAACCAAAGCCCAATATTCATTGGCCCACAATAAAACAACCTTATTGACATTCCCCAGGGAGTATCAACCCCAAACAAAAGTCCAATCATTATTGGCAAAAACACAAATTTTCGGGCTTAGGCTCGAACTACACCGGTTTTGATCCCATTTGGGTATGTAGGCAAAGGACCCTGTCCTTCCAAACCGACCAACCAAAAAACAAACAAAAAAGACCAATCATCATTGGCAGACCATCACAAATTTTCGGGCTTAGGCTCGAACTACACCGGTTTTGATCCCATTTGGGTATGTAGGCAAAGGACCTCGTCCTTCCAAACCGACCAACCAAAAAACAAAAAGAGAGAGCCCAATTATCATGAACACACCCACAAACAAAGACCGACTCTGCTCGGCACCCAACTAACATTATTCATGCATGCATATTTTAAAACCATTCATACACATGCATTTCATTTCATAAAACCTGCAACAAGGATCCTCCAGTGAGTATCACATATTCACCAACATCCATTAACATTCAACCAGGGGCACCTATTTAGGGTAAGACCGCAGCTCGTTAGGAATCGATATTCAGAAGCAGTTCCTGAATAAGATCACCTAGCTTAGGTATCAACCTCTAGAAGCAATTCCTAGAATAGATCACCTACCTCATTGTTCGACCTCTAGAAGCAATTCCTAGAGTAGATCACCTCCCCCAGTGTATCGACCTTCAGTGTTAGCGGCTGAATAAGATCACAGCTCGTTAGGAATCGATATTCAGAAGCAGTACCTGAATAAGATCACCTAGCTTAGGTATCGACCTCTAGTGACAGTGCCTAGAGTAGATCACCTCCATCAATGTTCCACCTCTAGTGACAGTGCCTAGAGTAAACCACTACCCTTAGGTATCGACCTCTAGTGACAGTGCCTAGAGTCGATCGCCGCCATCAATGTTCAACCTCTAGTGACAGTGCCTAGAGAAGATCACCTCCATCAACGTTCCACCTCTAGTGACAGTGCCTAGAGTAAATCACTATCCTCAGGAATCGACCTCTAGAAGCAGTGCCTAGATAAGATTACCTTCATTCCCCAGTGGATCTACCTCCAGTGTTAGCGGCTGGACACGATCAAACCCTACCAACCCTTTCATTTGCATTTCGCGAAGGACAAAATTCGGGTCCTTCTTTTTCTTTTTTTTTTACTTAATTGATCTCCGCAAAGAGTTCATGAGATGCCCTCGGCACTCACGCACTCTATGCGAAGACACAATTAAGTAGGGGCAGCTGTAGTACCCTAATTTTGTCCTACGCATTTTAAAACCAAAAATCAAAAAAAATCAAAGAGGGGAAAAAGTCAAAAGTCAACAAAAGTCAACAGAAAAGTCAACTTTTCAAAATTGAGGACTTCGCAATGCGAAGCTCACTTCGCACTGCGAAGTCTGCGATTTTTCTGCAGATTTTTGGTTTCTTGGATTTAATTCCAGATTTTGTTGCACATCACTTCCATAATTATTTTAAGTAGCATTCATGGCCAATTGGGCCAAGCAAAGCCAGAGTTGAAAGACTTGCCATTAATGCCAAGGTTGGAAGCTTTTCCTTCCAACCTAGCATGTGACAAGCAAGTGGGCTTGCCCTTGGGCAGCTCTAGCCCCTCCCAGGTGACCTGCTAACCACCACAAGGTTGCCAGCCACCTGCTTGAGGACTTTCCTCCTGCTTGCTGCCCCAAAAACCAGTCAAACCAGCTGGATTTTCTCACTTGAAAAGCCATGAGTGCCTACTCTGTTTTGCAGCAGCTTTTCACCCTCTCACACCAGCCAATTTTAGCCTTTTCATCCCTCAATCTCTGCACAATACAGTGCACGTTTTTATTGACCAACCATTGAGATTGCAAGGATTGATCCCCAAGCATTAGCCATTTGCAAATCAGCTTTGTTCTTCATCATTACCTTCTAGAATAGGTTGAATTTGTGGCTGAAATCAAGCTGGAACTTGCCCCTTGGCACAAGGCAGGGTTGCCTCTATCCATTAGCATTTAATGCAAAGGGATTCAGCTTGATCTTGGCCACAAATCAGCTGAATCAAAGGATTGTGTAATGATGACAAAGATTTGATTTTGGCCTATAAATACAAGGCAATGCCCAAGGTTAAAACACACACAATTAGACAGAAAACACAACATTCAAAGAGCAGAAACTCTACTCATTTCAACCTACAAATCTCCACAAATAACCAGAAACAATCCATCCACACAAAGCTTTCAAAAGTTCAAGTTCATCACAAATCTTCAAACCTTTGTGAAAGCCTTCAACCAAATCAAGCCAAGTGCAGCTGGAGCTTTGCTAAGGAGTTCTGTAAGTTACTAAGCTCTTTATCTTGCATTTCTAATTGTGTTTGCATAGCTATTTTGGCTCAAAACCTTTTGGTCCTAAAAAACCCCTTTTGAATTTCAAAGAAATCCCAAGGTTTTCAAAACATCAAAATTGGTTTGTACAACCTTTTTCATCCCAAAAACTCAAAGCTTTTCACCCATATATAAGGTCTTGAGTGTGTTCAGAAGTTGTTTCTGAACAAATGTTCAGAAACAGCTTCTGAACCCAAAATTTCGCATGCTTCGCAGTGCGAAGTCATGGTCGCAGTGCGACCATGACAGAACTCAGAACCTGAGTTTTTGTGTCCAAACAACCAATTTTTGAGGTTCTAGCCCCAGAGCTCAGAACCTAAGAGTTTTTAAACCTATGTTCTTCAAATCATAACAAGGTTTTTGCATAATTTTGGCAAATCACAAGTTCGTATAACCATTTTGTGGATAACTTGCAAAGCAAGTTATGTTCCCAAACTTTCAAAACCACATGAACCAACAAGCTATGTTCAGCTTTTCAATCTAAACTTGAGCAATAAATATTGTTCATGATGTTCAAAACTCAAAAATGAACATACACCGGTAATGTGCGCATTTTCGCAAAATGAGACGAACTTGCGCGTTTTCTAGCAAATTTGCTAAACCTTCCCATTTTGGGTTTTCATACCAAATGTTTTGACTTACCTGGGGATTTCCAAAGAATTCAATCCAAAAATATGAATGAAAAAGGGATGGTGTGACGTATGTCTCTCCATCGCCCCGATTGTACGAATGCGTGACGTATGTCTCGTCGCTCGGACAATCG
Source organism: Medicago ruthenica (assembly GCA_018208015.1). Taxonomy (NCBI): domain Eukaryota; kingdom Viridiplantae; phylum Streptophyta; class Magnoliopsida; order Fabales; family Fabaceae; genus Medicago; species Medicago ruthenica. Next base: position 68,474 of record WNNG01000541.1, on the reverse strand, counting down.
TCATTCCCTTTTAATATGTACAACCCTAACCAAACCAAATCTTGGCCCCTTGTGGTCAATCAAAACCTTTTGGTCCCCCGTTGGCCATTAGACTCAACCCCTCGACTCGTTTGAGTCCACTCGGTCAATGTTCGACTCGTCCGAGTCCATTGTACCCGTTCTTGATCTCAGTGGATCAATCGAACAATCACCCGACTCTTCGGAGTCCACTCGGTCAATGTTTGACTTGTATGAGTCCATTGTACCTCCCTTGGTCCCATAGCGACCAATTCAACCCTCTACCCTAACGGACGTAACTTTTAACAATTCTAATGCGATTCGTGAACAAACGCTTAATGAGTCTCAAAAGCGCGAGCATACAAGCTATACGCTTAATAAGTCTCCGAGCGCGAGCATACAAGCTACGTTTTAATCGTAAGAATTCGGTTTAAAACATCGTCCAATTAAAATCAACCAACACACATACGTTTTTCTACCAAAGAACTACGTATGCTTTGAATTCTCCGACTACCGGGAGATACGTAGGAGCAAGATCGACATCTTGTCAAGCACAATAATAAAAAACCTTTTTTTTTTCTTTTCTTTCGTTTGTTTTTATCTCTTTTCCCCCCCTTATTATATTTTTTAGCATAAATGAACATGAACGCAAAGTATTAAAAAAGCAATTCAAGTTTTAACCAAATAGAAGGTTCCCGTTGAGTACAACGGACGTGAGGGGTGCTAATACCTTCCCCTCGCGTAACCGACTCCCGAACCCGACAATGGTTGCGATGACCTAATCCTTATCCTCATCGTCAAAAGGGTTTTATTATCGTTTCCCTTTACAAAAAAAAACTTAAGGGTTTATCAACGTTCCCTTTACACAAAAACTTTGGTGGCGGCTTCACAAAGGCACCCTCCGAGCGTTCGAGGACGTCCTCGGAGGAATCTGCGCGTCTTTTTCCCGAGGAAAAAAACGAGGTGCGCACACAGCCCTAGCTGACTCAAAACAAGGTGAAATAAGGATTTCAACCCGCTAGAAAATCTTCCAACGGGATTTTCCGAATTAAGTGTTTGAAGGTCATTTGACTTGAATAAAATAGTGGGAGCGTATTTAATTAAAGGCCAAATTAAATATGTTATTTTCATGATACTTATTTTGTATATTTTAAATTGTAGATGGCAAATAACACTTCAAACAACATTTTGCGATCAATCCTTGAGAAGGATAAGCTGAATGAAACAAATTTTTTAGACTGGCACCGTAACTTGAGGATTGTCCTAACACATGAGAAAAAGTTGTATGTGCTTGATGAACCTGTTCCTGAAGAGGCACCAGCTGCAAATGCTCCCAGGGCTGAGAGAGATGCTTATAGTAAGCATGTCAATGATGTCGTGGAAGTCGCTTTCATCATGCTTACAACTATGACCTCTGAGCTTCAGAAGCAACACGAGAACATGGCTGCGTTCGATATGATCGAACACCTTAAGACTCTTTATGAAGAGCAAGCTAGGAATGAAAGGTATGATGTCTCCAAGGCCCTTTTTGGAACTAAGCTGTCAGAAGGAAGTCCTGTAGGACCTCATGTACTCAAGATGATTGGGTACGTTGAGAACCTCGCGCGATTGGGTTTACCCCTTGAGCAGGAACTTGTTATTGATCTTATCTTGCAATCGTTGCCAGAAAGCTTTAGCCATTTTGTCATGAATTTCCTCATGAATGACATGGACAAAACTCTTCCACAGCTTGCAGCAATGTTAAGAACTGCTGAAAAGAATATGAAGGGAAAGGGAAAGACCAACTTGATGGTTAACAATGGAAAGGTCAAAAAGCATAATAAGAAGCCTAAAAGGTCTAAGGGAAATGGCAAAGGCAAAGCAGTTGCTAAGCCATCAACCAAAGCTTTGAAGCCTACTGGAGGTGTGGCTAAGGAGGGCAAGTGCTTCTACTGCGGTAAGACCGGGCACTGGAAGCGCAACTGCCCAAAATATCTGGAAGACAAAAAGAATGGAACAGTTGCTTCCACTTCTTCAGGTATTTTTGTTATAGAAATTAACATGTCTACTTCTACATCATGGGTATTAGATACTGGATGTGGTTCTCATATTTGTACTGATGTGCAGGGGTTGAGAACGAGTAGAACATTGGCAAAAGGGGAGGTCGATCTACGAGTTGGCAATGGCGCAAAGGTTGCTGCTTTAGCTGTTGGAACTTATGAATTGACTTTACCTAGTGGTCTTTTAATACAGTTAGAGAACTGTTATTTTGTACCTGCAATTAGCAGGAATATTATTTCCGTTTCTTGTTTGGACAAGTCCGGTTTTTGTTTTACAATAAAAGACAAATGTTGTTCTATTTATTTGAATAATATTCACTATGCTAATGCCATTATGAGTAATGGACTTTATATTCTTGATCTTGATATGCCAATCTATAACATAAATACGAAAAGGATGAAACCTAATGAGTTGAATCCAACTTATCTTTGGCATTGTCGTTTAGGCCATATAAACGAAAATCGCATTTCCAAACTCCATAAAGATGGAATTTTGGACTCCTTTGATTTAGAATCATATGAGACATGTCGATCTTGTTTATTGGGAAAGATGACAAAGACCCCATTCACCGGAACAGGTGAAAGGTCTAGTGATCTTTTGGGACTCATACATACTGATGTATGTGGACCACTAAACACACCTGCTAGAGGAGGGTTTTATTACTTCATTACATTCACTGATGACTTTAGTAGATTTGGATATGTGTATCTAATGAAACATAAATCTGAATCATTTACTTTCTTCAAAGAATTTCAAAATGAAGTAGAAAACCAACTTGGCAAGAAAATCAAAATGCTTCGATCTGATCGAGGTGGCGAATATTTGAGCCAAGAGTTTGACGATCATCTAAAAGAGTGTGGGATCTTATCCCAGCTCACACCTCCTGGAACACCACAATGGAATGGTGTTTCCGAAAGGAGAAATCGAACCTTGTTAGACATGGTCCGATCTACGATGAGTCATGCTGATCTTCCAAACTCCTTTTGGGGACACGCCTTATTAACTGCAGCTTACACACTTAACCAAGTTCCATCCAAAGCGATAGAAAAGACACCATATGAGATATGGAGTGGTCGAAAACCCAATGTGAAACATTTAAAGATTTGGGGTTGTGAAGTTTATGTGAAACGACTAATGTCCACTAAACTTGAACAAAGATCGGACAAATGTTTCTTTGTGGGATATCCTAAAGAAACTAAAGGATACTACTTTTACAAACCATCTGAGGGCAAAGTGTTTGTCTCTAGAGATGGAGTATTCCTTGAGAAGGAATTTGTTTCCAAAGAAATTAGTGGCAAAAAGGTAGATCTTGAAGAAGTTCAAGACCCACAAAGTAGTACGCCAATGGAGGAACAAGAGCAGGATACACAAGCTGTTGTGACAGAAAATCCTACACCAATAACACAAGAACCACGTAGGTCAAATAGGATACGTCAAGAACCTGAGAGATATGGGTATCTCATATCAGAAGAATGTGACGTATTGCTCATGGATCAAGATGAGCCTATGACTTATCAAGAGGCCATTACTGGTCCTGAATCTGAGAAGTGGCTTGAAGCCATGAAATCTGAAATGGATTCCATGTACACAAATCAAGTTTGGAACTTGGTCGAAGCACCTAAAGGAATTAATCCTATAGGATGCAAGTGGGTTTTCAAAAAGAAAACTGATTGGACGGAAAGGTAAACACCTACAAAGCACGATTGGTTGCTAAAGACTTCAAACAAATTCATGGTGTAGACTATGATGAAACCTTTTCACCAGTGGCAATGATTAAATCCATTCGGATCTTACTTGCTATCGCTGCATACCATGATTATGAAATCTGGCAGATGGATGTTAAGACTGCTTTCCTTAATGGAAATCTCCTTGAGGATGTGTACATGACACAACCTGAAGGATTTGGCATTCCTAATAACATCCAAAAGGTATGCAAATTGCAGCGATCAATCTATGGATTGAAGCAAGCTTCCAGAAGTTGGAATCTTCGTTTTGATGAAACTGTACAACAGTATGGATTCATTAAAAATGAAGATGAACCTTGTGTTTACAAGAAGGTTAGTGGGAGCATAATCTCATTTCTGGTATTATATGTGGATGACATATTGCTTATCGGAAATGACATCCCTACACTACAAGAAATTAAATCTTCGTTAGGGAAATGCTTTTCTATGAAAGACTTAGGTGAAGCTTCCTACATATTAGGAATCAGGATCTATAGAGATAGATCACAAAGATTGCTTGGCTTAAGTCAGGGTACATACATAGACAAAGTCCTGAGACGTTTCAATATGTATGAGTCCAAGAAAGGACTCGTACCTATGTCATCAGGTATAAGTTTGTCAAAAGCACAATCCCCTTCAACTGATGAAGAAAGGGATCGAATGATCAATGTTCCATATGCATCCGCAATTGGATCTATCATGTATGCTATGTTATGTACTCGACCAGATGTCTCGTATGCTTTAAGTGCTACGAGCAGATACCAGTCTAATCCAGGTAACAGTCATTGGGTTGCTGTTAAGAACATCCTTAAGTACTTGAGAAGAACTAAGGATACTTTCTTGATCTATGGAGGTCAAGAAGAGCTCTCTGTAATTGGTTACACAGATGCTAGTTTTCAGACAGATCATGATGATTTCAAATCGCAATCTGGATACGTGTTTTGCTTAAATGGCGGTGCTGTTAGCTGGAAAAGTTCAAAGCAGGAAACAGTCGCTGATTCTACAACTGAGGCCGAGTATATTGCTGCATCTAATGCCGCAAAAGAGGCTGTTTGGATCAAGAAATTCATCACTGATCTTGGTATAGTTCCAAGCATTGTGGATCCCATTGAACTGTTATGTGATAACAATGGAGCAATCGCACAAGCTAAAGAACCTAGATCTCACCCAAGATCCAAACACATACTTAGGCGCTATCATCTCATTCGAGAAATCATCGATAGAGGAGATGTGAAAATATGCAGAGTACCAACATCAGACAATGTGGCTGATCCACTTACTAAAGCTCTAACTCAGCAGAAACATGATGGTCATACTAGATCTATGGGTATTAGGTCTATGCCTGATTGGCTCTAGTGCTAGTGGGAGATTGTTGGTATAAGCCCTAGAGGCCAATAGTTTATGTCAAACTTTTATATGTATCATGACTTTTATTATTGAATAAAATATGGCGTTCTTTATTACACTTGTTATAAGATAAATAAAGTCCCTAGAATAGTTAGTTCATGTGATGGAATATTAAGTGTGACTTAATCATGAGATTACATCAACAGAAAGAACACTATTCTTAAAGGTATCCGTAGTCAAGCTTTAATATGAATTGGGATAATATTAAAGCATGGAGACTATTATGTATGTAGACTGATGACCACATCTCATGGGTCATGAATATGAGATATTAAGTCTATACATAGGTATAAGTATTAGGAGTAATATTTATACTGGATTGACCCATCGTGAGAATACTACATAGTATGTTATGAAATCGTCATAAGTCATTCTCACAATGATAATAGTGTATATCACTCTTAGACCTGAAACCACTATGATCCCTAGATGTGGACTCAAGTGTTTTATTGCCATTCAAACGTTGTCTGTAACAAGATGACTATAACGTTGGTTAATGGGCACTCGACGAATCATGCTGAGGGACATGAGTGTCCTAGATGGGATTTGTCCCTCCTCATAACAGGAAATATATCTTTAGGCCTCTTGATGGAATATGACTGGAAAAATGCATGGCCATGCCGAATTAAGTCAATATGAGATATTGGACTTATTCGTTGTTCAGTATATTCCGGGATCAAGAAATATAAATATTGAGCTAAACAAGGGTGACGTAATCTATGTCTTGTGTTCAATAAAGATATTAGGACAAAGGAGTAATCGTACACATAGATATTATCATGGAAAAGGTTTCGTTAGATCACTTGACATTCTTGTCACTTGGGTAGCAGTGATGTGTTGCTAGATACCGCTCACTGTTTATAATATTAAATATAGGATTTAATATTATTGCCAACGTTACAAGAACCTATAGGGTCACACACAAAAGAACGGTAAAAAGGAGAAATATAAGTAGTACTTATATGATGGGGTACGTTTAGCAATAGGCGCTAATTAGTTAGCGGAAACTGATGGGCTAATGGGCTTTTGAAGCTCAAGCTGATTTTGTGCAGCAAGGAGTTCTATAAATAGAAGCTCTAGTGCTGAAATCAGCTAGTGCTTTTTCGTCTAACCCTAGAGCAAAATCGTAACCCTTATTCTCTCCCTAACCTCTGATCGCTTGGCTAGCACCGGGAACCAGAGGAAGCTGTTCGTGTGGACGAGTAGAGGCTTCGCTTACTTGCCTAGCTGTGATCAAAGAAACAGTTTCTGCATTACAAAGAGGTAACAATTCTATCACTGATTCATGTGATATTCGTAATGATCCAAGGAAAGGAAATCAAAATTTTAAACTTCCGCTGCGCTTTATATGTCGATTTCCCTTCAATTGAGAGCTAGATTTGCAAATTTTATGCCCTAGTTGTAACACCCCGATTTCCCCGCGCGAATAAGCACATAATATATCAGAGTATTTAACAAATAACGGGATGTCACAAAATCATGAAAACATAAAACATACTTATTAACAAACAGGCTCCTCAAGATAACAACATCATGTCTGAAAATCTCTTTATTAGCAGCGGAAAATAATTATAATATCAACTCATAATCAGCACTATGGCATAAAAGCCGAAACATTCGTCATAATTCAAAACTCAACATAAAGTGAATACTTTAATAAAAATCAGCATTGGAGTTTATAAAGTTAACTCCCAAAAACATAAGACAAACGTATTCCCAGTGTTACATAATATCAGAGCATCACGACCCCAATTCTATATACCACTAGGTACTCCTCGTCTAAGCGTCACAGCAAGCTACTTCGAGTTATCTGCACATTGTCAATATAAAGACAATGGACCAACAAAAACAAAAGGGTGAGATATCAAACAATCTAAACGAAAGCATAATAATGAGCAAGTAAAAACATAAGCACAGGATCATACTTCATTATCTCACCAATCATATTATTCATGTTCACACATCATTTTCATAAACAATCATCATCACCAATATTCAAACATCATCACATCAAGCACATCATGAACATCGCCACACGTCACGGTTATAACAATTTATCATCGACACATAATGCAATGAGACCCGACTTCACCTATATGCATGTGGTACCAAACGTCGCAAAATAATGCCAAATAGGGCATGTCAGGCCGGAGCCCCACGTCACTTTGCCAAACAAGGCTACGTCGCTTTATCATAATTTCAGGCCATCGTTACAAGATGCAATGAATGAGACTTCTAAAATGAAACAACAAAATACATGCAAGCATCGTACATAAACCACATCGCTGCCATATAAGGCTACATCACTGTCACTGTCATTCAAATTCACAATTACATATAACATCGTATTCAAACATCAACAATTCATCATACAATTTTGTAAAACCATAACAAATTATACATAACATATTTCCATGTCAAACCAAGGATACTAAAAAGATATCACAATTATCAACAACTTTCATGTTTATACCAAAGACCAATTTAAAACAGAGACGTGTGAAAAAGACGCAAAAACATGAAACAGAGAATGCTGTCACCGTACAATTTCACTAAGACCTCCTTGGATTATTTTCATCATAACTCAAAAACTAAAAGTCATTTTCACGTCAAACCAAAGCCACTGGAAAGCTAACAAAATTATCTAAAACCTTCATGTTTACACCCAAGGCCAATTCTGTACCGATCAATACCGGTTTTTGTTTCAAATTCGGAAAAGTTGTGCAGAAAGTCCATAAAAATTCACTGTGACCTACGTGCAGTAATTTGACCATAACTCAAGTTCTATAAATCGTTTTGACGTCAGACCAACGGCATTAGAAAACTAACATCCATACCTACAACTTTTGTGTTTACACCTAAGACCAATTCTGTACCGATCAATACCAGTTTTTATTTCAAAATTCGGGACAGAGATAAGAAAACTCAGGAAAAGTAACTTATATTATTCAAACTTCTCATTCATTCAAAATCATCACAATCAACAACAACAACTCAACATAATTCATACCCAATTCATAATATGACATTAACAACAACAATCATCACAAACCACAATTATAATGCACAACAACAGCATGTATCATGCCAATTTCATCATCAAAATCGCAGACCTCATGAATTGAACAAAAGGGTCAAAATCCATACAATCACATATACCTAGAGTCTACCATACCCCATCATTATGCAATCCCTTAGAATGTAAGAACCCCACCCTTACCTTAGGTTTTCCGGTTCTAAACTCTATTGATCGCTTCCCGTAGAATCCCTTCCGGTCTCTCTTGCCTCAGCTTCGTTCTTCGCTCTTTGGTTTTCTCCCAATTTTGTTTTCACGATCGGTTATGTTTTTATCCCTCTTCTCATCATAACATACCCCTAAATCCTAAATGCCACAAATGCCCTTTCTTATTTTATAATTCTAATTAATTAGTTTAATTTACTAATAATCCAATTAAATTATTAACACTATTATTTAATTAAATACTATAATTTTTCTTTATTCAATTAAATAAACCCAACCACCAATATACTAATAAATATCAATATTTCTCACATTTGGGTTATGCCTTCTAAGGATCTAATTCGCTCAAACTCATATTCCTTATAATCTAAGGTCACTACCCTCTAACAAGGCACCAAAACACCAAGAACATCACAAACACAACAAGACATCACACATACGTCGCATCATCAATTAAAATAACTGAAAATAATTCCAAGTAAATCCGGGGCGTTACAACTCTCCCCCACTTGAATATTTTCGTCCTCGAAAATTACCTGACTCAAACAGCATCGGATAAGAATCTCGCATCTTGCTCTCTAACTCCCATGTTGCACTTTCTCCGGCAGCTCCGTCCCAAACCACTTTCACTAAAGGAATCTCCTTGCTCCTTAACTTCTTCATTTCCCGATCCTCAATTCGTACAGGCACAGTCTCAATGGTTAGATTGTCCCGCACTTGCACGTCATCCATATGAATTACATGAGATGGATCTGAAACATACTTCCGGAGTTGCGACACGTGAAACACATCATGCAAATTTGATAGGTTCGGTGGTAAGGCCACCCTATACGCAGCATTCCCAACCCTCTCAGAAATCTGGTATGGTCCAATAAACTTAGAAGTAAGCTTCTTCGACTTCAAGGCACGACCTACACCTGTCACTGGTGATACTCTCAAGAATACATGGTCTCCTGCTTGAAACTCAAGATCTCTCCTCCGCTTATCATGGTAACTCTTTTGCCTACTCTGCGAAGCCTTCATCTTATCACGAATTAATTTCACCTTCTCAGTAGTCTCTCGTACAATCTCTGGTCCCAACACAACTCTTTCACCAGATTCATGCCAACACAACGGCGTTCTGCACCTCCGACCATACAATGCCTCGAAAGGTGCCATACCAATACTAGCATGGAAACTATTGTTATAAGTGAACTCGATCAGTGGTAGAAAACTGTCCCACGTTCCGCTTTGTTCGAGAACACACGCCCTCAGCAAGTCTTCCAACGACTGAATGGTCCGCTCCGTCTGTCCATCAGTTTGTGGGTGATATGCCGAACTCAACTTCAACTTAGAACCTAATGCCTCTTGTAGACTTTTCCAAAAATCTGAAGTAAACCTCGGATCTCTATCCGAAACAATGCTCGACGGGACTCCGTGCAACCTCACAATCTCGCGAATATAAATCTCTGCTAACTTTGATACAGGAAAACTAATATTGATCGGAATAAAATGAGCCGACTTCGTCAGTCTATCAATAATTACCCAAATAGCATCATGCCCCCTCGGAGTGTTCGGTAATCCTGTCACAAAATCCATAGATATACTATCCCATTTCCACTCCGGAACATCTAACGGTTGCATCAAGCCTGTTGGCCTCTGATGTTCTACTTTCGACTTTTGGCACGTCAAGCATGCATACACAAACCGCGCAACATCTTGCTTCATTTTTGGCCACCAAAATATCTTCTTTAAGTCTTGATACATTTTAGTAGCTCCCGGATGAATACTTAAATTGCTTCTGTGACCTTCTTCTAAAATCATCTTCTTCATCTCTGCATTATCAGGAATACAAATTCGATCGCGGAACCTCAACACACCGTGCATATCTAACTTAAAATCACTACCTTCGGGTTGATTTTCACCAACCATCAAATCTACTAGTTTCACATCCATCTTCTGAGCTTCCTTGATATCATCCAAGAAATCACTATTAATTGTCAACATCCCTAGCATCACACTCTGGGGTTTTACTTCGCAAACCAAATTCATGTCTCTGAACTGCTCGATCAACTCTAACTCTTTAACCATCATCGCTGACATATGCAAAGTTTTTCGACTTAAAGCATCGGCTACAACATTAGCTTTACCAGGATGGTAGTTCAAGCTAAAATCGTAGTCTTTCAACAACTGTAACCATCTTCTGTGTTCACAAAACATCAAATAATTGATTAGAAATGTCTAAGGACAGTACTCAACTGTCACTAAACTAAAGACTCGACAACCTGGCCGGATGGACCGACCTGCTCTGATACCAATTGTAACACTCCGATTTCCCCGCGCGAATAAGCACATAATATATCAGAGTATTTAACAAATAACGGGATGTCACAAAATCATGAAAACATAAAACATACTTATTAACAAACAGGCTCCTCAAGATAACAACATCATGTCTGAAAATCTCTTTATTAGCAGCGGAAAATAATTATAATATCAACTCATAATCAGCACTATGGCATAAAAGCCGAAACATTCGTCATAATTCAAAACTCAACATAAAGTGAATACTTTAATAAAAATCAGCATTGGAGTTTATAAAGTTAACTCCCAAAAACATAAGACAAACGTATTCCCAGTGTTACATAATATCAGAGCATCACGACCCCAATTCTATATACCACTAGGTACTCCTCGTCTAAGCGTCACAGCAAGCTACTTCGAGTTATCTGCACATTGTCAATATAAAGACAATGGACCAACAAAAACAAAAGGGTGAGATATCAAACGATCTAAACGAAAGCATAATAATGAGCAAGTAAAAACATAAGCACAGGATCATACTTCATTATCTCACCAATCATATTATTCATGTTCACACATCATTTTCATAAACAATCATCATCACCAATATTCAAACATCATCACATCAAGCACATCATGAACATCGCCACACGTCACGGTTATAACAATTTATCATCGACACATAATGCAATGAGACCCGACTTCACCTATATGCATGTGGTACCAAACGTCGCAAAATAATGCCAAATAGGGCATGTCAGGCCGGAGCCCCACGTCACTTTGCCAAACAAGGCTACGTCGCTTTATCATAATTTCAGGCCATCGTTACAAGATGCAATGAATGAGACTTCTAAAATGAAACAACAAAATACATGCAAGCATCGTACATAAACCACATCGCTGCCATATAAGGCTACATCACTGTCACTGTCATTCAAATTCACAATTACATATAACATCGTATTCAAACATCAACAATTCATCATACAATTTTGTAAAACCATAACAAATTATACATAACATATTTCCATGTCAAACCAAGGATACTAAAAAGATATCACAATTATCAACAACTTTCATGTTTATACCAAAGACCAATTTAAAACAGAGACGTGTGAAAAAGACGCAAAAACATGAAACAGAGAATGCTGTCACCGTACAATTTCACTAAGACCTCCTTGGAGTATTTTCATCATAACTCAAAAACTAAAAGTCATTTTCACGTCAAACCAAAGCCACTGGAAAGCTAACAAAATTATCTAAAACCTTCATGTTTACACCCAAGGCCAATTCTGTACCGATCAATACCGGTTTTCGTTTCAAATTCGGAAAAGTTGTGCAGAAAGTCCATAAAAATTCACTGTGACCTACGTGCAGTAATTTGACCATAACTCAAGTTCTATAAATCGTTTTGACGTCAGACCAACGGCATTAGAAAACTAACATCCATACCTACAACTTTTGTGTTTACACCTAAGACCAATTCTGTACCGATCAATACCAGTTTTTATTTCAAAATTCGGGACAGAGATAAGAAAACTCAGGAAAAGCAACTTATATTATTCAAACTTCTCATTCATTCAAAATCATCACAATCAACAACAACAACTCAACATAATTCATACCCAATTCATAATATGACATTAACAACAACAATCATCACAAACCACAATTATAATGCACAACAACAGCATGTATCATGCCAATTTCATCATCAAAATCGCAGACCTCATGAATTGAACAAAAGGGTCAAAATCCATACAATCACATATACCTAGAGTCTACCATACCCCATCATTATGCAATCCCTTAGAATGTAAGAACCCCACCCTTACCTTAGGTTTTCCGGTTCTAAACTCTATTGATCGCTTCCCGTAGAATCCCTTCCGGTCTCTCTTGCCTCAGCTTCGTTCTTCGCTCTTTGGTTTTCTCCCAATTTTGTTTTCACGATCGGTTATGTTTTTATCCCTCTTCTCATCATAACATACCCCTAAATCCTAAATGCCACAAATGCCCTTTCTTATTTTATAATTCTAATTAATTAGTTTAATTTACTAATAATCCAATTAAATTATTAACACTATTATTTAATTAAATACTATAATTTTTCTTTATTCAATTAAATAAACCCAACCACCAATATACTAATAAATATCAATATTTCTCACATTTGGGTTATGCCTTCTAAGGATCTAATTCGCTCAAACTCATATTCCTTATAATCTAAGGTCACTACCCTCTAACAAGGCACCAAAACACCAAGAACATCACAAACACAACAAGACATCACACATACGTCGCATCATCAATTAAAATAACTGAAAATAATTCCAAGTAAATCCGGGGCGTTACACTAGTTCCCTTTGGTTCGTAATTTCTTGTTCTCATATGTTATAAGCTGTTTATATGTCTTAGAATTATGCCTTAAGCTGTTGTGATGTTTGGGTATGATTGGATAAGCTAAAATGGTGGAAAATTATGTTTTGAACTTGCCTTATGCTGTCCAACTGCAGGTAAAATCGTGTCACGATTTTACAACCGTGTCACGATTTTATAGGCAGATCATAGCACGTTTTCTGGGTAGAAAATCGAATCACGATTTCCAAATCGTGTCACGATTCCACAGCATACAGGGGATATTATGTTTTTCATCAGCTCTTGCACCATTCTAGCCGTTCCATACTATTTCAAACTCCTTAAGCATTGTGCAATGGCTAGGTATCACTTCTAAGCATTAGATGACTTATTCCTTAGGGAATGTATGAATTACTAGGGAGAGATTATAGCTTGATAAGTTGAGAACCTATATCAGGTGAATAAGATTATAGACGTATACTTTTGGTATACATAGGCAATGGGAATGCTTCGGCAATTATAGTTACAGATAGGTTATAGTGTTGGTTCTCCAACGATTATAGGTGGCTTATGAGAACGATAAGCCAAGAATCATAGGTTATAGGTTATATGTTACTGGAATGTTATATGATTATAGTAACAGTTTATATGTTCATATGTTAAAGTCAAAGAATTATATCAAAGATAATGGCGTGTTCGCACGTTTCACAGTCATAGGGCGTGTTCATCAGACTCCGGGATTCGCCGGATGGGACTTCTCCGAGAGGGTTGTCCACACGTTTCATAGGGAGTCCGGTGTTAGCCTGATTGATAGGAATTTCACCGTCATAGGGAGATGTACTTCGGGGTTACTCCACCCGGATGCACTCCGTAAAATGAACTCAGATTAATTGTTTGTTCAACGCTAACAGCTAACATAAAACATTTTATTTGTATTATGTTTTACAGTTATAGTTAAAGTTATAGTCACAGGAAGTTTATAGTTACAGGCAGGTTATAGTTAAAGTTATAGGCAGGTTTGCAAGACTTGGCGATTCTAGAATTCCCCTAAATTGCCAAGGTAGGCATGGCGACCCTAGGTTCCCTGTGGTTGCCAACAGTAGGTTGGGTAGAGCTCACTGAGACATTATGTCTCATCCCATTCCTTCTGGTGCAGGTTCACAGGCAGCACGCAACAAGGGTAAGGAGAAGGCTACGGACTGATCGTGCTGATGTTCATATGCTTAACAGTTTATCTGTATTATATGGTTGTACTTATGTTGTACATGTATCAGAGATGTTGTATAACTTTGGATTGTAATATTACAATGTGATGTAATATCTTGAATGAACTCTTTATATTGTAAATTAATGTATCCAGTACGAAATTTTAATACTCGTATAAGATCCTAGGCAATCTTATTATGGGTGTTACAATTTGGTATCAGAGCAGGTCGATTCAGACCGTGCCTTGGGTCATTAAAATACAATTCAAGTTTGTGGATCTCTTGGATCCGGGACATTATTCTAAATGTTGTATCTGGTTGAAACTGATCACTTTGACTTGTGTATGACAGTTAGGATAAGAAGTCCGGGAGGAGAAGAGGTCCTGGCAGGCCTAGAGCAAATCAGGCTAATGCTGAGGAAGCCGGAGGAGACCCTAGTATGAATTTTTGGGCTCAAATGATGCAACAGCAACAGGCGTTGCAGCAACAGTACCAAGAGCAGCAAGCTCAGGCTGCATTACAGCATCAAGAGATGATGCTTATGATGCAGCAGCAAGCCCAACAACAGACTCAAACTCAGCATGAATGGATGGAGATGATGCACCATGGACAAGGTGCTCAGCAGCAGACACCACCACCAGCAGTGGCAAATCCGTCCTTCCGGGAATTTAATAGAAACCACCCTCCTGAGTTTAATGGGGAAGGTGACCCTCCAGAAGCCAAGAGATGGCTAAAGCAAATTGAGAAAGTGTTCCGGATGGTGGACTGCCCCGAAGAAAGTAAAGTATTGTTGGCTACTAACCAGTTCAGAGGCGCAGCAGAAGATTGGTGGGAATCTGCTCAACGCCGAATGATATCAAATGACATTGAGATTAACTGGGATAACTTCAAGGAAGCAATGCTAGAGAAGTATATCCCGATGTCCTATAAAGTAAAGAAAGAACAGGAGTTCCTTGAGTTGAAACAAGGTGGCATGTCAGTCACCGAGTTTACAAAGAAGTTTGAAGAGTTGTCGTACTACTCCTCTCACAACGAGTATGCCGGTAATGAGAACTGGAAGATGAATCAATATAGGCGTGGGTTGAGAGGTGAAATTGATACAGCAGTGAGCCTTCAAAGAAATATCAGTTATGATGAGATGGTTCACGATAGTTTGGTTGCTGAAGCGGGTTTTGCCAAGACCGCTAAAGAGAAAGCTGCAGCATATGAAAAGAGAAAGGGCAAGTTTCAAGATAGGTACCATGAGAATAAGCCTAAGGGCTCTCCTAAGAGGGGTAAGCAGTCGTTTCCACACCTGGCGAGTGCTACTTGTAAATACTGTGGGAAAATGCATTACGGTGAATGCATGAGGCAAACAGGTGTGTGTTTCGGGTGTAGGCAGCCGGGGCACGTTTTAGCAAATTGTCCAGAAAGAAGAGGTAAAAGTGGAGCTGAAGGTACTACTACAAGTAAAGGCAGGGTGTACTCCCTTGATGGTCAGAAGGCCTTGGCCAATGAAGATTTAATTGCCGGTATGTGTTACTTAGGCCAGAATCCAGTTAAGGTGCTTTTTGATTGTGGTGCAACATGTTCCTTTATTTCTTACAAGTGTGTAGAAGCATTACAGTTGTCTATGTCACCGTTGATACCTCCTATGACGGTATCTACCGCTACTGAAGGCGGAGTTGTAGCTAGTTTTATATGTGAAAATTGCCCGATCACTGTATCTAGCAAGACATACTATACAGATTTGGTCTGTCTTCCCATGATATAGCTTGATGTGATCCTAGGAATGGATTGGCTTTCTGCTAATCATGTGTACATTGGATGTGCAGAAAAGTGTATTTTTATGCCTACAGATAATACGACCGAAGGTGTGGCTTTATCAGAGTTAATTAACCGCACTCATCAGCTTACTCAGCTTATGTGTGCTCAGGATAGGGGTTTTTATGTGATGGTTACTGTGACTTCAGAACCAGAACTGAGTCCCAGTGACATTCCTGTTGTCAGTGATTATCTAGATGTTTTCCCTTCTGAGATAATCAATTTACCCCCAGAAAGAGAAGTTGAGTTTTCTATTGATCTCATTCCAGGATCGGAGCCAGTATCAGTGGCGCCGTATAGAATGTCACCATCAGAGTTAAAGGAATTAAGGTCTCAGTTAGAAGACTTAATTCAGAAACATTTTATCAGGCCCAGTGTGTCACCTTGGGGTGCACCAGTGTTGTTGGTTAAGAAGAAGGATGGTAGTATGAGATTGTGCATCGACTACCGTCGGCTGAATAAAGTAACAATTAAGAACAAGTATCCGTTACCAAGGATTGATGATCTTTTGGATCAACTCAAAGGAGCCGCAGTGTTTTCAAAGATTGATCTCAGATCAGGATACCACCAGATTCGTATCAAATCGTCAGATATGTCCAAGACGGCGTTCAGAACACGTTACGGACATTATGAATTTCTGGTTATGCCGTTTGGAGTGACTAATGCTCCAGCTGTGTTTATGGACTACATGAATAAAATTTTCCAGCCCTACCTGGATCAGTTTGTGGTAATTTTCATTGACGATATCTTGATCTATTCAAAGGACTCACAGGAGCATGCTCAGCATCTGAGGATTGTTTTGGACATTCTCAGAGAAAATCAGTTATATGCAAAATTCAGTAAATGTGAATTTTGGTTATCGGAAATTCAGTTCTTAGGCCATGTTATCTCTAAAGGAGGAGTGTCAGTAGACTCATCTAAAGTTGAAGCTGTCCTTAATTGGGCCAGACCAGTGAATGTAACTGAGGTTCGGAGTTTCCTGGGTTTAGCAGGTTACTACCGAAGATTTATTATGAGATTTTCACAGATTGCTTTGCCTTTGACACGCCTCACGAGGAAAGATGTGCCTTTCGTCTGGGACGAAGATTGTGAGAAAAGTTTCCGAACTTTGAGGAAGAAATTATCCAAGGCTCCAGTACTAGCAATACCGGATCCCGAGAAGAAATATGTTGTTTATTGTGATGCGTCCTCTAAAGGACTGGGCAGTGTGCTCATGCAAGAAGGTAATGTAATAGCTTATGCTTCTCGGCAGCTTAAATCTCATGAGGAGAATTACCCTACTCATGACCTCGAGTTGGCAGCGATAGTTTTTGCTTTAAAAGTATGGAGGCACCATCTATATGGAGCACAGTTTGACTTGTTCAGTGACCATAAAAGTTTAAAGTATTTGTTCGATCAACGGGAACTGAACATGAGACAGAGAAGATGGATGGAATACTTAAAGGATTTTGATTTTGAGTTAAAGTATCACCCTGGAAAGGCGAATGTAGTTGCTGACGCCTTGAGCAAAAAATCTTTGATGAGTGCAGAAGTGCTGATGCACACGTGTGGGTTGTATGAGAAATTTAGAGATCTTATCTCCGTGTTACAGAGATGGGTAATGGCATTTTGTTGCAAAGGTTAGAGGTCACTTGTGAATTGCGATCCAGAATCATACAAGCTCAAGAGTCAGATATGAATCTCCAGAGGAGGATTGGGCAGTCAGAGTTTTCAAGGGCATCGGATGGTACTCTGCTGTTTGAAGGTAGAGTTTGTGTTCCTAATGATGCTAATTTAAAAAGGTTGATTTTGGAAGAGGCACACATGAGTAGTTTCAGTATTCACCCAGGTACCACTAAAATGTATCAAGATTTAAAGAAAGATTATTGGTGGCCGGGGATGAAAACCGATATTGCGGAATTCGTATCGCGATGTATTGTGTGTCAACAAGTGAAGATTGAACATCAGAGACCTGCAGGGATGCTAGTACCATTGGAAATCCCTCAATGGAAATGGGAAGAAAAATCTATGGATTTTGTAACAGGATTACCTCGGACTCAACGGGGACATGATTCAATTTGGGTAGTTGTCGACCGGTTAAATAAGTTTGCTCACTTTTTACCGGTTAGGACTACGTACACGGCTGCTCAGTATGCAGAATTGTTCATAGCAGAGATTGTGAAACTGCATGGTGTTCCAATTAGCATTGTGTCAGATAGAGATCCTATCTTTACTTCTCACTTTTGGAAAGCTTTTCAAAAGGCTTTGGGAACAAGGTTAAAGTTGAGTACGTCTCATCATCCTCAAACAGATGGACAGTCTGAGAGAACTATTCAGACGTTAGAGGACATGCTACGTGCATGCATTTTAGAGGATGGAGGAAGTTGGAATAACCATCTGCCTTTAATTGAATTTTCTTATAATAACAGTTACCATTCTAGTATCGGAATGGCACCTTATGAGGCACTGTATGGCAGGAGGTGTAGAACACCGCTTTGTTGGTCAGAGGTTGGAGATAAAAGTATTCTGGGGCCTGAGATTATTCAAGAGACAACTTTAAAGATTAAATCCATTCAGGATAAGATCTGAACTGCTCAAAGTCGACAGAAGAGTTATGCGGACAAGAGGCGAAGACCTCTAGAGTTCGAAGTGGGAGATCATGTTTTCCTGAGGGTTACCCCTAAGCTGGGATTACGAGGTGTTTTCAGGACAAAGAAATTGAGTCCAAGATTTATTAGGCCATTTCAGATACTTAAACGTGTCGGTCCAGCAGCTTATCAGTTGGCTCTGCCACCGGCTATGTCAGGATTACATGATGTTTTCCATGTTTCACAGTTAAGGAAGTTCATTCCTGATCCTCACCAACCAGTAGAGTTGGAAACCATCGACTTGAGATCAGATTTGACTTTTCGACCCGAACCGGAATGGATTATTGAACGCGATGTCAAAGCATTGAGGAACAAAGAGATTCCGATTGTTAAAGTCATATGGAAAGGTTCTCCCTACGGTGAAGCTACATGGGAATTGGAATCAGAGATGCTGGAGAGCTATCCGCATCTTTTTACAAGTAATTCCTAAATTTCGAGGACGAAATTTCTTTAAGGGGGGTAGAGTGTAATATCCCGCTTAGAAGTAATAGTTATAAGTGTTAGAAACTTAATGTGCAAGCAATGGCAAGGTTGTAATTAGAGGGATGGCAAAGTTGTAATATTGGGACAATGATCAAATGGATAAATATGAATTTTATTCATATTTATCACTCTCATTTCCACTCAAAGAAAATCAGAAAATTGCTCCCTCCTTCTCTCTCAATTTCGCCCTCCACTTCCATCTTCATCATCATCAATCACCACCCCTTAAGGAATCAAACTCCCACCTAAACTCTTGTGTTGCAAGTAAGCTCATTTTAGGGGAATTTGGAGCAAGAAGAAGCTAGGAAAGCCAAGGAATATAAGTTTTCTTGAGTAGAGGCTTTGGGCTTGAAGCTAGGGTTTGGATTTCTGCACTTAGCAAGCATCTTTTGAGGTTAAGGTGAGTTCCTAGAGGGTTTTAGAACCCACTTTGTATAAGCTTTGATGTTAATAGTATTGAGAGCTAGATTTGCAAATTTTATGCCCTAGTTCCCTTTGGTTGGTAATTTCTTGTTCTCATATGTTATAAGCTGTTTATATGTATTAGAATTATGCCTTAAGCTGTTGTGATGTTTGGGTATGATTGGATAAGCTAAAATGGTGGAAAATTATGTTTTGAACTTGCCTTATGCTGTCCAACTACAGGTAAAATCGTGTCACGATTTTACAACCATGTCACGATTTTATAGGCAGATCATAGCACGTTTTCTGGGTAGAAAATCGTGACACGATTTCCAAATCGTGTCACAATTCCACAGCATACAGGGGATATTATGTTGTTCATCAGCTCTTGCACCATTCTAGCCGTTCCATACTATTTCAAACTCCTTAAGCATTGTGCAATGGCTAGGTATCACTTCTAAGCATTAGATGACTTATTCCTTAGGGAATGTATGAATTACTAGGGACAGATTATAGCTTGATAAGTTCAGAACCTATATCAGGTGAATAAGATTATAGACGTATACTTTTGGTATACATAGGCAATGGGAATGCTTCGGCAATTATAGTTACAGATAGGTTATAGTGTTGGTTCTCCAACGATTATAGGTGGCTTATGAGAACGATAAGCCAAGAATCATAGGTTATAGGTTATATGTTACTGGAATGTTATATGATTATAGTAACAGTTTATATGTTCATATGTTAAAGTCAAAGAATTATATCAAAGATAATGGCGTGTTCGCACGTTTCACAGTCATAGGGCGTGTTCATCAGACTCCGGGATTCGCCGGATGGGACTTCTCTGGGAGGGTTGTCCACACGTTTCATTGGGAGACCGGTGTTAGCCTGATTGATAGGAATTTCACCGGGTCATAGGGAGGTGTACTTCGAAGTTACTCCACCCGGATGCACTCCGTAAAATGAAGTCAGATTAATTGTTTGTTCAACGCTAACAGCTAACATAAAACATTTTATTTTTATTATGTTTTACAGTTATAATTAAAGTTATAGTCACAGGAAGTTTATAGTTACATGCAGGTTATAGTTAAAGTTATAGGCAAGTTTGCAAGACTTGGCGATTCTAGAATTCCCCTAAATTGCCAAGGTAGGAATGGCGACCCTAGGTTCCCTGTGGTTGCCAACAGTAGGTTGGGTAGAGCTCACTGAGACATTATGTCTCATCCCATTCCTTCTGGTGCAGGTTCACAGGCAGGATCACAGGCAGCACGCAACAAGGGTAAGGAGAAGGCTACGGACTGATCGTTCTGATGTTCATATGCTTAACAGTTTATCTGTATTATATGGTTGAACTTATGTTGTACATGTATCAGAGATGTTGTATAACTTTGGATTATAATATTACAATGTGATGTAATATCTTGAATGAACTCTTTATATTGTAAATTAATGTATCCAGTACGAAATTTTAATACTCGTATAAGATCCTAGGCAATCTTATTATGGGTGTTACAATTTGGTATCAGAGCAGGTCGATTCAGACCATGCCTTGGGTCAATAAAATACAATTCAAGTTTGTGGATCTCTTGGATCCGGGACATTATTCTAAATGTTGTACCTGGTTGAAACTGATCACTTTGACTTGTGTATGACAGTTAGGATAAGATGTCCGGGAGGAGAAGACGTCCTGGCAG
The DNA here is from genome assembly GCA_018208015.1 of Medicago ruthenica. NCBI lineage: Eukaryota > Viridiplantae > Streptophyta > Magnoliopsida > Fabales > Fabaceae > Medicago > Medicago ruthenica. Next base: position 47,213 of record WNNG01000541.1, on the reverse strand, counting down.
GCCCAGAGCAAATCAGGCTAATGCTGAGGAAGCCGGAGGAGACCCTAGTATGAATTTTTAGGCTCAAATGATGCAACACCAGCAGGCGTTGCAGCAACAGTACCAAGAGCAGCAAGCTCAGGCTGCATTACAGCGTCAAGAGATGATGCTTATGATGCAGCAGCAAGCCCAACAACAGACTCAAACTCAGCATGAATGGATGGAGATGATGCACCATGGACAAGGTGCTCAGCAGCAGACACCACCACCAGCAGTGGCAAATCCGTCCTTCCGGGAATTTAATAGAAACCACCCTCCTGAGTTTAATGGGGAAGGTGACCCTCCAGAAGCCAAGAGATGGCTAAAGCAAATTGAGAAAGTGTTCCGGATGGTGGACTGCCCCGAAGAAAGTAAAGTATTGTTGGCTACTAACCAGTTCAGAGGCGCAGCAGAAGATTGGTGGGAATCTGCTCAACGCCGAACGATATCAAATGACATTGAGATTAACTGGGATAACTTCAAGGAAGCAATGCTAGAGAAGTATATCCCGATGTCCTATAAAGTAAAGAAAGAACAGGAGTTCCTTGAGTTGAAACAAGGTGGCATGTCAGTCACCGAGTTTACAAAGAAGTTTGAAGAGTTGTCGTACTACTCCTCTCACAACGAGTATGCCGGTAATGAGAACTGGAAGATGAATCAATATAGGCGTGGGTTGAGAGGTGAAATTGATATAGCAGTGAGCCTTCAAAGAAATATCAGTTATGACGAGATGGTTCAGGATAGTTTGGTTGCTGAAGCGGGTTTTGCCAAGACCGCTAAAGAGAAAGCTGCAACATATGAAAAGAGAAAGGGCAAGTTTCAAGATAGGTACCATGAGAATAAGCCTAAGGGCTCTCCTAAGAGGGGTAAGCAGTCGTTTCCACACCAGGCGAGTACTGCTTGTAAATACTGTGGGAAAATGCATTACGGTGAATGCATGAGGCAAACAGGTGTGTGTTTCGGGTGTAGGCAGCCGGGGCACGTTTTAGCAAATTGTCCAGAAAGAAGAGGTAAAAGTGGAGCTGAAGGTACTACTACAAGTAAAGGCAGGGTGTACTCCCTTGATGGTCAGAAGGCCTTGGCCAATGAAGATTTAATTGCCGGTATGTGTTACTTAGGCCAGAATCCAGTTAAGGTGCTTTTTGATTGTGGTGCAACATGTTCCTTTATTTCTTACAAGTGTGTAGAAGCATTACAGTTGTCTATGTCACCGTTGATACCTCCTATGACGGTATCTACCGCTACTGAAGGCGGAGTTGTAGCTAGTTTTATATGTGAAAATTGCCCGATCACTGTATCTAGCAAGACATACTATATAGATTTGGTGTGTCTTCCCATGATATAGCTTGATGTGATCCTAGGAATGGATTGGCTTTCTGCTAATCATGTGTACATTGGATGTGCAGAAAAGTGTATTTTTATGCCTACAGATAATACGACCGAAGGTGTGGCTTTATCAGAGTTAATTAACCGCACTCATCAGCTTACTCAGCTTATGTGTGCTCAGGATAGGGGTTTTTATGTGATGGTTACTGTGACTTCAGAACCAGAACTGAGTCCCAGTGACATTCCTGTTGTCAGTGATTATCTAGATGTTTTCCCTTCTGAGATAATCAATTTACCCCCAGAAAGAGAAGTTGAGTTTTCTATTGATCTCATTCCAGGATCGGAGCCAGTATCAGTGGCGCCGTATAGAATGTCACCATCAGAGTTAAAGGAATTGAAGTCTCAGTTAGAAGACTTAATTCAGAAACATTTTATCAGGCCCAGTGTGTCACCTTGGGGTGCACCAGTGTTGTTGGTTAAGAAGAAGGATGGTAGTATGAGATTGTGCATCGACTACCGTCGGCTGAATAAAGTAACAATTAAGAACAAGTATCCGTTACCAAGGATTGATGATCTTTTGGATCAACTCAAAGGAGCCGCAGTGTTTTCAAAGATTGATCTCAGATCAGGATACCACCAGATTCGTATCAAATCGTCAGATATGTCCAAGACGGCGTTCAGAACACGTTACGGACATTATGAATTTCTGGTTATGCCGTTTGGAGTGACTAATGCTCCAGCTGTGTTTATGGACTACATGAATAAAATTTTCCAGCCCTACCTGGATCAGTTTGTGGTAATTTTCATTGACGATATCTTGATCTATTCAAAGGACTCACAGGAGCATGCTCAGCATCTGAGGATTGTTTTGGACATTCTCAGAGAAAATCAGTTATATGCAAAATTCAGTAAATGTGAATTTTGGTTATCGGAAATTCAGTTCTTAGGCCATGTTATCTCTAAAGGAGGAGTGTCAGTAGACTCATCTAAAGTTGAAGCTGTCCTTAATTGGGCCAGACCAGTGAATGTAACTGAGGTTCGGAGTTTCCTGGGTTTAGCAGGTTACTACCGAAGATTTATTATGAGATTTTCACAGATTGCTTTGCCTTTGACACGCCTCACGAGGAAAGATGTGCCTTTCGTCTGGGACGAAGATTGTGAGAAAAGTTTCCGGACTTTGAGGAAGAAATTATCCAAGGCTCCAGTACTAGCAATACCGGATCCCGAGAAGAAATATGTTGTTTACTGTGATGCGTCCTCTAAAGGACTGGGCAGTGTGCTCATGCAAGAAGGTAATGTAATAGCTTATGCTTCTCGGTAGCTTAAATCTCATGAGGAGAATTACCCTACTCATGACCTCGAGTTGGCAGCGATAGTTTTTGCTTTAAAAGTATGGAGGCACCATCTATATGGAGCACAGTTTGACTTGTTCAGTGACCATAAAAGTTTAAAGTATTTGTTCGATCAACGGGAACTGAACATGAGACAGAGAAGATGGATGGAATACTTAAAGGATTTTGATTTTGAGTTAAAGTATCACCCTGGAAAGGCGAATGTAGTTGCTGACGCCTTGAGCAAAAAATCTTTGATGAGAGCAGAAGTGCTGATGCACACGTGTGGGTTGTATGAGAAATTTAGAGATCTTAATCTCCGTGTTACAGAGATGGGTAATGGCATTTTGTTGCAAAGGTTAGAGGTCACTTGTGAATTGCGATCCAGAATCATACAAGCTCAAGAGTCAGATATGAATCTCCAGAGGAGGATTGGGCAGTCAGAGTTTTCAAGGGCATCGGATGGTACTCTGCTGTTTGAAGGTAGAGTTTGTGTTCCTAATGATGCTAATTTAAAAAGGTTGATTTTGGAAGAGGCACACAAGAGTAGTTTCAGTATTCACCCAGGTACCACTAAAATGTATCAAGATTTAAAGAAAGATTATTGGTGGCCGGGGATGAAGACCGATATTGCGGAATTCGTATCGCGATGTATTGTGTGTCAACAAGTGAAGATTGAACATCAGAGACCTGCAGGGATGCTAGTACCATTGGAAATCCCTCAATGGAAATGGGAAGAAATATCTATGGATTTTGTAACAGGATTACCTCGGACTCAACGGGGACATGATTCAATTTAGGTAGTTGTCGACCGGTTAACTAAGTCTGCTCACTTTTTACCGGTTAGGACTACGTACAGGGCTGCTCAGTATGCAGAATTGTTCATAGCAGAGATTGTGAAACTGCATGGTGTTCCAATTAGCATTGTGTCAGATAGAGATCCTATCTTTACTTCAAACTTTTGGAAAGCTTTTCAAAAGGCTTTGGGAACAAGGTTAAAGTTGAGTACGTCTCATCATCCTCAAACAGATGGACTGTCTGAGAGAACTATTCAGACGTTAGAGGACATGCTACGTGCATGCATTTTAGAGGATGGAGGAAGTTGGAATAACTATCTGCCTTTAATTGAATTTTCTTATAATAACAGTTACCATTCTAGTATCGGAATGGCACCTTATGAGGCACTGTATGGCAGGAGGTGTAAAACACCGCTTTGTTGGTCAGAGGTTGGAGATAAAAGTATTCTGGGACCTGAGATTATTCAAGAGACAACTTTAAAGATTAAATCCATTCAGGATAAGATCAGAACTACTCAAAGTCGACAGAAGAGTTATGCGGACAAGAGGCGAAGACCTCTAGAGTTCGAAGTGGGAGATCATGTTTTCCTGAGGGTTACCCCTAAGCTGGGATTACGAGGTGTTTTCAAGACAAAGAAATTGAGTCCAAGATTTATTGGGCCATTTCAGATACTTAAACGTGTCGGTCCAGCAGCTTATCAGTTGGCTCTGCCACCGGCTATGTTAGGATTACATGATGTTTTCCATGTTTCACAGTTAAGGAAGTTCATTCCTGATCCTCACCAACCAGTAGAGTTGGAAACCATCGACTTGAGATCAGATTTGACTTTTCGACCCGAACCGGAACGGATTATTGAACGCGATGTCAAAGCATTGAGGAACAAAGAGATTCCGATTGTTAAAGTCATATGGAAAGGTTCTCCCTACGGTGAAGCTACATGGGAATTGGAATCAGAGATGCTGGAGAGCTATCCGCATCTTTTTACAGGTAATTCCTAAATTTCGAGGACGAAATTTCTTTAAGGGGGGTAGAGTGTAATATCCCGCTTAGAAGTAATAGTTATAAGTGTTAGAAACTTAATGTGAAAGCAATGGCAAGGTTGTAATTAGAGGGATGGCAAAGTTGTAATATTGGGACAATGATCAAATGGATAAATATGAATTTTATTCATATTTATCACTCTCATTTCCACTCAAAGAAAATCAAAAAATTGCTCCCTCCTTCTCTCTCAATTTCGCCCTCCACTTCCATCTTCATCATCATCAATCACCACCCCTTAAGGAATCAAACTCCCACCTAAACTCTTGTGTTGCAAGCAAGCTCATTTTGGGGGAATTTGGAGCAAGAAGAAGCTAGGAAAGCCAAGGAATAGAAGTTTTCTTGAGTAGAGGCTTTGGGCTTGAAGCTAGGTTTGGATTTCTGCACTTAGCAAGCATCTTTTGAGGTTAAGGTGAGCTCCTAGGGGGTTTTAGAACCCACTTTGTATAAGCTTTGATGTTAATAGTATTGAGAGCTAGATTTGCAAATTTTATGCCCTAGTTCCCTTTGGTTGGTAATTTCTTGTTCTCATATGTTATAAGCTGTTTATATGTCTTAGAATTATGCCTTAAGCTGTTGTGATGTTTGGGTATGATTGGATAAGCTAAAATGGTGGAAAATTTTGTTTTGAACTTGCCTTATGCTGTCCAACTGCAGGTAAAATCGTGTCACGATTTTACAACCGTGTCACGATTTTATAGGCAGATCATAGCACGTTTTCTGGGTAGAAAATCGTGACACGATTTACAAATCGTGTCACGATTCCACAGCATACAGGGGATATTATGTTTTTCATCAGCTCTTGCACCATTCTAGCCGTTCCATACTATTTCAAACTCCTTAAGCATTGTGCAATGGCTAGGTATCACTTCTAAGCATTAGATGACTTATTCCTTAGGGAATGTATGAATTACTAGGGAGAGATTATAGCTTGATAAGTTGAGAACCTATATCAGGTGAATAAGATTATAGACGTATACTTTTGGTATACATAGGCAATGGGAATGCTTCGGCAATTATAGTTACAGATAGGTTATAGTGTTGGTTCTCCAACGATTATAGGTGGCTTATGAGAACGATAAGCCAAGAATCATAGGTTATAGGTTATATGTTACAGGAATGTTATATGATTATAGTAACAGATTATATTTTCATATGTTAAAGTCAAAGAATTATATCAATGATAATGGCGTGTTCGCACGTTTCACAGTCATAGGGCGTGTTCATCAGACTCCGGGATTCGCCGGATGGGACTTCTCCAAGAGGGTTGTCCACACGTTTCATAGGGAGTCCGGTGTTAGCCTGATTGATAGGAATTTCACCGGGTCATAGGGAGGTGTACTTCGGGGTTACTCCACCCGGATGCACTCCGTAAAATGAACTCAGATTAATTGTTTGTTCAACGCTAACAGCTAACATAAAACATTTTATTTGTATTATGTTTTACAGTTATAGTTAAAGTTATAGTCACAGGAAGTTTATAGTTACACGCTGGTTATAGTTAAAGTTATAGGCAGGTTTGCAAGACTTGGCGATTCTAGAATTCCCCTAAATTGCCAAGGTAGGCATGGCGACCCTAGGTTCCCTGTGGTTGCCAACAGTAGGTTGGGTAGAGCTTACTGAGACATTATGTCTCATCCCATTCCTTCTGGTGCAGGTTCACAGGCAGGATCACAGGCAGCACGCAACAAGGGTAAGGAGAAGGCTACGGACTGATCGTGTTGATGTTCATATGCTTAACAGTTTATCTGTATTACATGGTTGTACTTATGTTGTACATGTATCAGAGATGTTGTATAACTTTGGATTGTAATATTACAATGTGATGTAATATCTTGAATGAACTCTTTATATTGTAAATTAATGTATCTAGTACGAAATTTTAATACTCGTATAAGATCCTAGGCAATCTTATTATGGGTGTTACAGTTAGTTTTATGGACGTTTGAAGAACTTGGTTGTGTGAAACATTGGTTTTAGCCAAAAATTTGCCAAAGGGGGAGATTGTTTAGTATTTTGAAGTTGGCTGCATGTTTTGGCTAATCCAATGTGTTGAATAGAAGCATCTCCATGTTTAGAACAAGTTTTCAGTTGCATGGTTTTTGATTTGAAGCTGTTCAGAAGCTGAAAATTTCTTCAGAAGCTGAAAGTTTCTTCAGAAGCTGAAATGTGCTTCTGATGCTTCAGACGCACTATTGCCGCGTTGACTTTTGTTGACTTCATCAGAAGATGCATTTTTGTTCTTTATTTCTGCGCGAATCTTTGCGAGATATGTCAAGGTTTAATCATGGATGGTTGTTCTAGAATGCTGATTAAATTGGAGAAGATCTTTTGAAGATTGGCTCGTGTTTTATGAAGTTCATATTTCCTGAAGGAATCTTTTGAAGATACATTGAAGATTTATATGTTTCCTTTTCAAGCCTTGCATAATTCAGAACATATCTATTTGAGAAGATTGAATTCAGATTAATGTTGCTTGCTGAAGATTATAAAAGGAGTGCTTATGCCATTGTTCAAGAGACACGAAGAATTGAAGAAAATCAGAGAAATAGAGTCTTAGAGTTTTAAGCTTTTAGCTTTATTTGTGCACCACTCTATTGAGTTGGTTTAGGTGTTTTATTGAGTTATAATCACTCTAAGCCTGTAGGTACGAGTGCAGTTTATGTATTGAAGTATTTCTTGAAAAACAGGGTAGTTTTGTTTAAGTTGTTCAGTAACAGGTTTGTTACTTCAATAGGAAGTTAGTGGTTTCTAATACTCAAGAGTTGGGTAGAAATCTGACTAGGTGGAGGTTGATTGCTTAGGATAGGAACTGGGAGTCAGTGTCTGAGTCTTAAGGATTAATTCCAATAGTGGATTTCCTTCCTAGATTGGTATCCCCCAGAGTAGGAGGTGTTTACTCCGAACTGGGTTAACAAACCTGTGTGTTCTTTAGCTTTCCTGCACTTTTAATTTCTACTGATTATCTGTTGTTAATTGTGCTAAGTTTAGTTCAGAACCGGTTTGGTTCAGAACCAGTTTACTCTTTGTTATTGCCTAGCCAGAATTTCAGTCATTTTTATTTTATTAGAATGTATTTAGGTACAATGTAAATATAAATGAGAATATGCACTGACACCCACACTCTATTTATTCTGCTTTATGTCTTTTATTTTTTTATTTTATTTCGCTTTACAAAAAAGAAAAAATACAAAAATATTAGGTTAGTTTATTTTCAAAGGGATTTCGTGGTGATCCAACGTCACCACGGAAATTCCTCGCGTTTAGCTTTCAGTTATTTTTTAGTCTTAGTTAATTAAAAACAAAAACAACAAAAACATGCAAATAATAATCAAAAATCAAAAAATCTTTTCTTAAATAAACCTTGATTTTCAATCAAGTGTCCTTTTTTTCTCTTTTATTTTCTTTAAACAACAATTAATCAACTTTAATAACACTTTAATCATTTTCAAAAATAAAAAAACACAAACTAATCTCATTTTGTCACTTGGCCTTTATTTTATCTTTAAAACTTTTTAAAAACCAATAAAAAACACAAAACAAATCAACCGTCATTTTTACCCCGAACTACGAGGTTTTGATCCCTCACGGGTACGTAGGCAAAGGACTTTGTCCTTCCAAATCATAAAAAATACAAAAAAAAAAAAACATTTTTATTTTTCTCACTATTCTAATTCATTCTTTTCCTTTTTTTAAAAAAAATAATAATAAGCAAGTTATAGCCAAAATAAATAAATAAAATCAAGAGGTTCTCGTAGAGTACTACGAACGTTTAGGGTGCTAACACCTTCCCTAAACGTAACTAACCCCCGAACCCTAATCTTTAAAAATGTGGTAATTTAGAACTTTTTTCCACTTTTCATTTAAAAAATTAAAAGTTCAGTCGTGAATTAAAATTAGTGAGTCAATGCTAATCAATAGCTTGATCTCCGAAAATCACCGCGACAGAAATGGCGACTTCACTGGGGATGACCTAAGAGGGTTGAGCCTAACTTGAATTTATTTAATTATTTTGTGCTATAACTTGCTTAAAATAAAAATGAAGTTGTAAATATGTGCCTGTGTGTTTTTTTTCTTTTTACGTGAGTGGTGAGATAAGTCCTACACCCGGACTTGAGGGAAACATAAGATAGGATGGTGGCATAATCAAAGTGTCTTTCCGAGGGTAAATTTCGGATGTGGCACATGTGATAACCCCGCTCAATGGAGGAATCTTGGAAGTATTATTATGTCGGCATGAGTAGTCATGTCCGGCATTATTATTTTCAAGTGACCTATGAAGTTGAGGACCTTTAGTTACACTTAACCCATCTTGGCCTTTTAGGACGTAGTGCGGTGGCTAACCAAGAGTAATCTTGAATTAGTTGATACGCGATACTACACTCAAACGAGACTTTCTTACAAATGTTGTTGGACCGGGAGTCAATCTCGTAACCCGATGATATTTGGAAGGGGTTGAGGACTTTGGGAACTTGGTAGAACCCGTGATACATGTACAAATGAAACCATAGTCCTTACCAAATGGCGTGTTTACCCTCGACTCCAATCTTATGGACTTAACCTCACCATGTTTTCTCTGTTCTTTAGCATAACCATGCATGCATGCACTCATTCATAAACATTTTTTCATCAAATTATCGAAGGACTTAAACAAGTTTTTTTAAACATCATAGAGGAGCACTAGGAAGTACACCTTCAAAAGCCCTGATTTGTTGAATCTAAGGAAGCTAGGAGTCTTTAGATTTTTTTTAAAAATCTAGCTTCCACTAAAGGACTTTTGAATTGGTCCCTTGGCTTGGTTTCTAAAAAAGAACTATTTTGTAATGCCTTGGTGCTCAAATGAAATGTTCAAACCATGATGTTTACAATTACTACAACAAAGTCCTTCGATAACAAATCTTTCTTCCTTTTTTCATAAGCATAATCATGCATCATACTGCATTCATAGTTTCCAAATCGAGTCTCGTCCTTTGTTTCATCACAAAAGGGTCAATCTGCCGCAGTCAAAGAAAGTGGCCCGGCGCATTCATTACAAATCCACTCGCACCTACAACACTCGTGCAGACCGAAGATGGGTGTGGTCATGCAAACACGAGGTGGGGTTTGCCGCAATTGGGTCGCTGTTGACGTTCCCTCAGTTACTCATGGGTCCAAATAATGTGTTTTCGTTGTCTTGTCTTTTCAAAAATCCTTTCGTTTCGCCCGAGACGAAAGTGAAATCATGTAGAGCTCTACTTTTGTCTTCAAGTTACCACTATCAATGAAAAATTGTCGTTTCTTTCGCGACTTTTATTTTTATTTTACTCCTTTTCAGGAAAATGGTAACACAAAAAACCCAAAAAAATATTTTATTTTATTTTCAATCAATTTCAAAAGGTCTGCATTTTTCACTCATTTTCTAAAATCAATCATCAATCATATGCAGACTGAACACCAATAAACCCGTTGAACATTGTAACCCTATGCTCTCTCCCGACTTTGAGTTCCCGGTTCACGAAGCTGAAGAGGAGGAGGATGAAGGGATTCCCGTAAAGATCTATCGGTTATTAGTATGACATGAAAGCCATTCAGCCTCATGAAGAAGCATTTGAAATGATTAACTTGGTTTCCGAAGAACTGCCATTACAATATTCATGGTCGAATCCCAGATGAACGGTGCCATTGAATCTGCAAAAAAAAAAACAAAAAATACAATAAAAAAAAGGAAAAAACAAAAAAAGGAAAAATACATCAAGAATATAGTGCAGAAGATGGTAGCCACTTACAGGACTGGCATGTTACCGTATGCTTTGAATGGGTACCGTACCTCAGTGTGCACTTCAACAGGGGCAACCCCTTTCTCTATAGCTTACGACATGGAAGCAGTGCTCCCTGTGGAAGTCAAGATCCCATCAATGAGGGTTCTAATGGAAGCCAAATTGTCTGAGGCTGAGTGGTGTCAAAGTAGGTATGATCAGCTGAACTTGATTGAAGAAAAATGCATGGCTGCCTTGTGTCATGGTCAACTATATCAAAAGAGGATGAAACAAGCCTTTGACAAGAAGGTTCGTCCTCGTGAATTTCAAGATGGAGACCTTGTGCTCAAAAAGATTTTATCCTTCCAACCGGACTCCAGGGGCAAATGGACGCCTAATTATGAAGGCCCATATGTCGTCAAGAGAGCTTTCTCCGGTGGTGCAATGACTCTTGCGACTATGGATGGTGATGAGATTCCCCGTCCTGTGAATGTCGACGCAGTCAAGAAATACTTTGTCTAAAAACAAAAGAACAGCTCGGTAAGTCGAAAACCCGAAAGGGCGGCTTAGGCAAAAATGAGCGTCTCGGTGGACTGAAAACCCGAAAGGGCGGTCCAGGCAAAAATTAGAGACATAAAACAGAAAAATAATCATCCTGATAGGTCGAAAACCCGAAAGGGCGATCTATGCAAAAATTAAGGATCAAAAGACAAAGTAACTGCAATGGGTTGGCCATGACTCACTTGGAGCACATTAGCAGTCAAAGAGACTCTGAATCTGAAGCATCCAAACAGTGGAATTCAAAGTTGTTAGGGAGAATAACGGTTATTGTATTCAATGTACCTTCCCCTTATATTTACCATTTTCCAAACTTTGTGAGATCTGTGGAGTCATGCCGTTGGCGGGCCACCACTCTGTTAAATGAATTTGAGCCTGTGCCTTTTATTTGGAACTCCCATTTATTCTGTTTATAAAACTCCTTCTATTTTTGATGGTAGTACTTGAAGCAAAACTTTTTTTTCAAAATCATAAATTTTTTATATATTTTTTTGGAAAGCATAGACAACAAAACACATTCTCTCTGAACTCACGAATAAGTGAAGTGTGCGTCAACATCTGTCCTGAGAACGGATAAACTTTGTCGGCTGAACATGGTCAATTGCTTGAAAAAAAGAAAGAAAAAAGAAAAGAGCTCGGTAAGTCGAAAACCCGAAAGGGCGGCTTAGGCAAAAATGAGCGTCCCGGTGGACCGAAAACCCGAAAGGGCGGTCCAGGCAAAAATTAGGGGCATACAAAAGAATATATTCCCGGTGGGCTGAAAACCTGAAAAGGCGGTCCAGGCAAAAATTAGGGACTCAAAAAAAAACTAACAAAAAAACAAAAAATAAGCATGACCACGGAAGCACAAGTTCTTCTACCAGGTTTTGGATTGGCACGTTCTCCCCAAGAAGTGTTTACTCCCCATCGGTTACTGCATATGTTGGGCTTTACCCCATCATTGTTTTGATATGTCCCCTGTGACATCCTCCCCATTAAAGATTTCCGAGTGTTTGCAATGCGATGTCGGGTCACTTTCCATCTTATCTGTCCCATCCTGTCTCGTCAAGTTTATTAGTCATACAATCATACAAGTCAGTCTTTCATACAGTCATACAAGTCAGTCTTTCATACAATCATACAAGTCAGTCTTCCATACAATCTTACAAGTCAATCCTCCATACGGTCATGCAAGTCGTGTCTTCATTCATGCATTCATACATTCATGCATATACAATAAAGACAATATCATTCATACATGGCTGCATTAACCACCATGAGTCTTGCTTCAATTATCTTTTCATATCAATCAATCATGAATAACTTGTAACACTTTTTCCCCCCAAGTGTCGGCCCCGGTGTGCCTGGTCCAGAAAGGTCACCTTCTTTATGCCAAGTGGTAGTTCGTTAACAAGCAACATTTATCTTTCATCCAGCTTTTATGTTTCATCCAGCATTTATCTTTCATCCAGCTTTTATGTTTCATCCAGTATTTATCTTTCATCCAGCATTTATCTTTCATCCAGCTTTTATGTTTCATCCAGCATTTATCTTTCATCCGGCTTTTATGTTTCATCCAGCATTTATCTTTCATCCGGCTTTTATGTTTCATCCAGCATTTATCTTTCATCCAGCATTTATATTTTCATCCAGTATTTATCTTTCATCCAGCATTTATATTTTCGTCCAGTATTTATCTTTCATCCAGCATTTATCTTTCATCCAGCTTTTATGTTTCATCCAGCATTTATCTTTCATCCAGCTTTTATGTTTCATCCAGCATTTATCTTTCATCCAGCTTTTATCTTTCATCCAGCATTTATCTTTCATCCAGCTTTTATGTTTCATCCAACATTTATCTTTCATCCGGCTTTTATATTTCATCCAGCTTTCACCTTTCATCCAGCATTTACATTTACCTTTTGTCGTCAGTGGCAGTTCGGCAATATCCCGAGCAGCTGACATTTATCCTTTTATCCTGTCGTCAGTGGCAAGTTCGGCTACATCCCGAACAGCTGACATTTATCCTTTTATCCTGTCGTCAGTGGCAAGTTCGAGTACATCCCGAGCAGCTGACATTTATCTTTTATCATGTCGTCAGTGGCAAGTCCGGCTACATCCCGAGCAGCTGACATTTTATCTCCTATCATGTCGTCAGTGGCAAGTTCGGCAACATCCCGAACAGTTGACATTCACCTTTGTTTCTTGTCGTCAGTGGCATGTTACTTTTATTTTCGTCTTTACCTCAACTGGCAAGCTCTACAAACGGGCAGCTTGTTGGTCGGTGTCTTTTCTCATATCATATTTCCTTTTTCAGCTGTCAATACGATAGTTGATCCCTTCCCCAGTGGAGTCGGATCCCTTTCTTTAACGAACTTGGGTATCCTTTCGTTTTGTTTTATCCCCAGTCAGGTCAGCTTCGCCGTCTTGCATTTGCATTGGCATCACAAGCATTTCACGTCTTCTTAGGTCCAAAATTGGCGTACTCTGTATTTAAGTCCCTTCGACCCATCGAATCAAAGATTTTATCTTCAAATCTCTGGACGAAGAGACTTAAATAGGGGCATCTGTCATACCCCAATTTTTGACCTAAATTTCCTTTTACTCATTTTTGATTCGGGATTTTCCGTCGTTTCAATCAAAATTTCGGCAGAGAGGTATTTTAAAATACCTCATTTATGATTCCGAAGACAACTGTTTTTTTTTGTTGTTTTTAGTCTCTTTTTATTTATTTATTTATTTATTTTTAGCATTATCATTTTCTCATTACCCTTTTATTTTTTATTTTTTTTACTTTTTTCATTTTTATCTTTTTTATTATTTTTCGGATTTATTTTTATTATTTTAGTTGACTTGTGTTTTATGGTTTTTAATGGTCATTTTAATGGTTGAAATTTGGTTGACTGATCTATTCATGTCCATCAATGGCTTTCATTGTCATTTACTTGCTTTTTTTCATAATTAAAAAGGGGAATCAGTCACACACAGAAGGGATCCGAATTCAACTGATCAGAATCAAGAACATTACAATCCAAAACACAAAATCATCAGCAACCAGAGAAATTCCACCACAAACCAAAAACAAAAAACATCCGTACACACCACCCTTTCCCAACACTCACTCACGGCCAACAATCACTCTCACCAACCACAACACCAAACCAACCCTCTTCTCCTCTACAGCCCAAAACCGGCCACTCCTCCCCATCACAAAACCACTCTCGGCTGCGTCCCTACCACAAAGAACAAACAACCACGACCCACACCACAAAGCCACACACCAACCCAACCACAAATTCGCGGCCACCCCAACCCCCAAATCACGAAACCAAAGCAACACGCCCTCCTCCTTTAACCACGCCACACGGCCTCAAACAACCAACAACCATCCAAGAACCGAACCAAAAACTCAAAACAAAGGTAGTTTTCAATTTTTTTTAAAAAAACTTAGATCTTTGATTTTTAAAAAGGGATTTGAAAAAACTGAGTTTAGATTCGAAAGGAGGAGGAGAAAACCTCCAAAAAACGAAACTTTTTTAAAAAAAGGGAGCTTTGTTATTCCGGCGCGGTGGCGCCGCCCCCTGGGCTGGCCGGCCGCCGCACGAGAGCTTTTTTCTGGCCGCCGCGTGTTTTCAGAGAAAAGAGGGAGATGAGAAGAGATGAGAGAGAAAGCTCTCTAATAATGAGTGAAAAAACCGGCCCCCTCCTTTTATAAACATCAAACCGGTTCGGTTCACTCGAACTGAACCGGTCTGATTTTTTTCCCCACTTCAAGCCCAATACCTCATCCATGCGGCCCAGTTCCTTCCTCTTGCTCCCTCTTCCTGTTTTTTTTCAGTCTGCTACTTGCACCCCCCTTTCTGCTCCTACACCCCCTTTTCCTTCTTATTTTTTTTTATTTCTTTTTTATCATTTCTTGCATTTTTTTTATTCCTTATTTATGCTTTTTATTCCATTGCATTTATCTCTCAGTATTTCATGCATTCTTTTTATTTTCTTTTATTTCATGCATTTTCATTTCTTTCGTTTATTTTAGCATAGTTATTTTATTGCATTTGTAGTTTTATTTTTATTTATTATTTTGTCATTTTTATTTTATTAGAATGTATTTAGGTACAATGTAAATATAAAAAAGAATATGCACTGACACCCACACTCTATTTATTCTGCTTTATGTCTTTTATTTTTTTATTTTATTTCGCTTTACAAAAAAGAAAAAATACAAAAATATTAGGTTAGTTTATTTTCAAAGGGATTTCGTGGTGATCCAACGTCACCACGGAAATTCCTCGCGTTTAGCTTTCAATTAATTTTTAGTCTTAGTTAATTAAAAACAAAAACAACAAAAACATGCAAATAATAATCAAAAATAAAAAAATCTTTTCTTAAATAAACCTTGATTTTCAATCAAGTGTCCTTTTTTTCTCTTTTATTTTCTTTAAACAACAATTAATCAACTTTAATAACACTTTAATCATTTTCAAAAATAAAAAAAACACAAACTAATCACATTTTGGCACTTGGCCTTTATTTTATCTTTAAAACTTTTTAAAAACCAATAAAAAACACAAAACAAATCAACCGTCATTTTTACCCCGAACTACGAGGTTTTGATCCCTCACGGGTACGTAGGCAAAGGTCCTTGTCCTTCCAAATCATAAAAAATACAAAAAAAAAACATTTTTATTTTTCTCACTATTCTAATTCATTCTTTTCCTTTTTAAAAAAAATAATAATAATAAGCAAGTTATAGCCAAAATAAATAAATAAAATCAAGAGGTTCTCGTAGAGTACTACGAATGTTTAGGGTGCTAACACCTTCCCTAAACGTAACTAACCCCCGAACCCTAATCTTTAAAGATGTGGTAATTTAGAACTTTTTTCCACTTTACATTTAAAAAATTAAAAGTTCAGTCGTGAATTAAAATTAGTGAGTCAATGTTAATCAATAGCTTGATCTCCGAAAATCACCGCGACACTGATGCTCTGGCAGACTTAACAACTTTCCCCAATTCGGAAGCAAGTCATTTTGCACCGCTATTTGTGCACTTTTGAAAGAAGACATGGATGCCCCACTCTTCGTAGTATTCTCATCATCTATGGACATGCCTTGGAACGGCGTCCCATCGACATTATCAGCACCGATGAAGGAGAAAGCCGACAAATGGCTTACCAACAAAGCTTCCTCTCCTCCCACAGTTATTAGCTTCCCGCTCTTCATAAACTTTAGCTTTTGATGCAGTGTAGACGTTACTGCCCCGGCCTCATGGATCCATGGTCGACCTAACAAACAACTGTATGCTGCTTGTATGTCCATTACTTGGAATGTGATCTGAAAAACAGATGGTCCGATTGTAATAGGTAAATCCACTTCCCCAATGACAGACTTCCTCGAGCCATCGAAAGCTTTAACAATTACCCCGCTTGCTCTCATGGGGGTCCCTTGGTAGGAAAGCTGGTCGAGAGTCGTCTTGGCCATTACATTCAAAGAAGAACCGGTGTCCACAAGTACGTTTGATAGAGCATCGGACTCACAATTCACCGATATGTGTAATGCCAAGTTGTGGTGCCTTCCTCCTTCGGGGAGCTCTTCGTCACTGAAGCTCAGGTTGTTGCAAACAGTGATGTTTCCAACTATGCCTCCGAATTGGCCAAGGGTTATGTCATGCTCTACAAAAGCTTGGTCCAAGACTCTCATTAATGCTTCTCTATGAGCGTCGAAATTTAGCAATAAAGACAGCATAGAGATTTTTGAAGGGGTTTGCATTAGCTGGTCCACCACCTTGTACTCACTTTTCTTAATCAGCTTTAACACCTCATCAAAATCAGAATCGGCATTAGTCCCGATGGGTTGGCCCGCGTCTTTGCTTGTACCGGGGTCTTGTATTTGTTTTGGTTCAAGCACATGAATACTAGTCTTCCCTTGAACTGTTGTTGGGAGGATTCGCCCGCTTCTTAGCACTTTGCTACTGTCCGTAATATTACCGACAGGGGCTAAGGGGGGAATAGGTACTTCTTGACCGTTGCTCAACATGGTTGCAATATATTTGTAAGGAACTGCTTTGTTTGAAGTGTAGGGTGTAGGTCCTGGCAAACATATCACTAGTGGAGTGGCAACATGCTTCTGGCTGCTGAAAGCTAACTCCAAGTGCTCCGGGATATTGAATTACGGAGTTATAACGCATACACTTTTGTCTTTTCTTGTGACAATAAGCTCCTTTCTGTTCATCAATCCTTGTATGTCGTTTTGAATTTGCAGACATCCTTGAGGATTTCTAGAACATTCCTTGCAATTAGCGTGGTCATGGTTGAACAAAGCTGCCTTGCACATCTCGATGTGCAGGGGAACCAAATGTGTCCTGACATCTCGGGCATTGGAGATGGGATTGGTTTCTTGATGATCCTGGACCATATTGACGGAGGACCCATGGTTCAGTAGAGGGTTGGTTTGGACATTTGGATTGGAGTCCTTGAAGGTTAGAACCTTAGTACAGATTAACTTCTGAACCTCATTTTTGAGAGCATAGCAATGCTCGATGTCATGACCCGGTGCTCCTTGATGGAAGGCACAGGTGAGGTCAGGTCGATACCATACAAGTAATACATTTGGCACGGGAGGAGGTGCTCTTGTTTGAACTATATTCCTTGCGATCAAAGTAGGGAGCAAGTCCGCGTACTTCATTGGTATTGGGTCGAATGCCGTTTTCTGGCGATTCTGTTGAGTGAAGGGTTGTTGGGGATTTTGAGGTCGAAGTTGTTGTTGACCTTGTGGATGAGGTTGTTGATGATATTGTTATGGATTTTGTGGGTAATGTTATTGTTGATATGGTAGGGGATAATGGGATGGAGGTCTTTGTGGAACTTGGATTTGATGGCTTGGAGGTGTAGAATGGATGGTAAAATAGTGGCGACATGAGGGTAGGCTGAGTACCCTTGGTGAGGTCTCCCATGGCCAATCATGCCAATGTCCTGCTCCTTCTTTCTTGGGTAGCTGCTCCCAAACCTTTTCGTGCTGCTGGATGGAGCACATTCTTTCACCAATCGTCCTTCCCAGACTGCATCCTCTAAGCGCATGCCCATGTTCACCATTTCGGTGAAATCACTAGGTGCGCTTGCAATCATCCGCTCGTAGTAAAATGAACCAAGAGTGTTAAGAAAAATCTTGGTTATTTCCTTCTCCTCAAGAGGTGGGTTAATTTGAGCGGCAATCTCTCTCCACCTTTGGGCATATTCTTTAAAGGTCTCTTTATCCTTTTGAGCCATGGCCCGGAGCTGGTCTCGGTCCGGGGCCATGTCCAGATTGTACTTGTACTGGCGAACAAAGGCCTCTCCCAAGTCGTTGTAAGTTTGGATCTTGGTGCTGTCCAAACCCATGTACCATTTTAAAGCGGCACTAGTTAGACTGTCTTGGAAGTAGTGGATGAGCTGTTGATGATTGTCGGTTTGAGTAGACATTTTCCTAGCGTACATCACTACGTGACTTTGTGGACAGGTGTTTCCCTTATATTTTTCAAATTCCGGGACCTTGAACTTAGGTGGGATCTTGACGTTTGGCACAAGACAGAGGTCGTGGGCGTTCTTCCCAAATAAATCCTTCCCGCGGAGGGCTTTGATTTCCCGTTGCATTTCCTCAAATTTCTCTTGGAAATCATCCATCCGATCTTGGGCACCTATACTTTCGGCGTGAAAGATAGGTCCATGGTCATACGGGGTGGTGTGAACCACTGGCGCCGAAAAGGCCGCAGTGGCCTAGGGAAAGGTAACCTCGGGTTGAGGAACCAGAATCTCTTGATGTGTGGTAGGAACGGGGACAAACTCTTCACCAAAGTTGAGAGGCATGCCCCATGTACAACCGGGGGGTCTAGTGTGTTGCTGAGCATCGGCGTGCATCACTGGAGCAGACGTATTAGGAGCTACTGCCTGAGCTAGGGAGCTGGAGGGAGGAAGAGGTGTTGGCGGAATTTGTGCGGCCGCTAGTAGTTTTACTAACTCCATTAATTTCTCCATTTCGGTCCGCATGGATGTTAACACTCCCCGGAGTTCCTGGTTCTCTTGTTCTAAGTGTTCCATCTTCTTCCTTATAGATGCTCGAGTGTTGTATGTTGATTTGGGAAGACGAGCCACTTTCCTTGACTGGGATGACGCGTGGTGTTGCGAACGAAATGCGAACACCGATGAAGAAATTTGGATTGTAAGGAATCAAAACTCCTGATGATAAAAGGGGAATGAGTTTTGGACTCGAAAACAAATGTATGCATGTTATGGATGATGTTAATGCAAATGCGATTGTCATACCTCATTTTTTGACTCATATTTTTCTTTGTTTATTATTATTCATCATTTCATTATGATTTTCAATTTCTTATTTTTTCCTTTTATTACCTTTTATTATTTCATCTTTATTGTTGGGTTTTTATTTATTAATATTTATCACCATTATCATTACTATCATTATTATTAATATGATCATTATCACTATTATTATTATTAATACTATTGTTATTATCTTTTTCATTAATAATATTATTATTATCTTTTTATCAATGTTTTATTATTATTATTATTATTATTATTATTATTATTATTATTATTATTATTATTATTATTATTATTTTATTATTACCATTACACCCATTATTATTTTCATTAGTACTATTATTATTTGTTTTATTGTTTTATTTTAAAAGAATATATAAAAAAGAAAAAGGGGAGTTCGCAGAGCAAAGTTCCCATCGCTCTACGAACTCTGCGATTTTTGCAGATTTTAATTTCTTTGATTTATCTTTCTTTTGTTTTCATTATAGTTATTATTATTATCATCTATTATTATTATTATCACTGTTATTGTCAATTTTGGTTGTTTGGATTCAGCAAAGCAAGAATTGAAGCATGTGCCATTAAAGCCAAGGTGAGAAGGATTTTGTGCCAAGCCAAGCAAGTAGGCTGCCCTTGGGCTGCTCTCATCCCTCCCAATTGACCTGCTACTGACCCTGAGCTTGCCAACCAGCAGCTTGTTTGTTTTCCTTCCTTCTTTCTCCCCCAAAACCAGTCAAACACAGCTGGTTTTGCTTGCCCAAAGACCATGAGTGCTGCCCTGTTTCAGCAGCTTTTCCTCCCTTCTCACACCAGCCCACATGTTCTTTTTGCTTCCCCCAACCTTTGCACATCACAGTGCACGTTTTCCTTGCTTGACCTCTCAAGATTGCAAGGATTAATCCCAAGAACAGCCCAATTGCAAGCTGCCCTGTTTTTTCTCACTTTTTCATCATCATTGCTATCAAAAATCAGCTTCATTAATGGCTGGTTTTGGCCAAAGTCTTGACCAAGATTGCAAGGCAATGTCACCTCTTCACTTTTGCATTAAATGCAAAGCAAATAGCCTGGTTTTTAGCCCACAAAACAGCTTGGCTCTAGAGATTTTCCATCATTGCATTGGATCTCATTTTTGCCTATTTAAGGAATGCTTTGCATAAGGATTTCACACAATTGAATAACAGTTCAAACACACAGAATTTCTAGAGCAAGAACAGAGTTCAATACATAGCAAAAACCAGTTGAAACATTAGAGTTATTTGTCATCCATAATCTCCAACATCTCACTTTGCAAAAACCAACATCAACCAAGTCCTTTCCTATCTCTTGCCACACAAGCATTGCTAGGAGTTCAGTAAGTATCCTAAACTCTTTATCTTTCATTTTTTCATTGTTGCTTGCATCATTTACTTTGTTTAAATTCATTTTGCTCAAAAAACCATCTTTTGAAACTTCAAAGGAATCTCAAATTTACAAAACACTAAACTGAGTTGTTGCACTCATTTTCTTGCTATTTTTCAAAGGGTTTCAATCCCCTTAAGGTTCTGAACCTTGTGCAGAAGCAGCTTCTGAACAGAAGTTCAGAAGCAGCTTCTGAGTTCAATTTTTCACAGAGTTCGCAGAGCAAAGTCATGGTTGCTCTGCGACCATGACAGAACTTAGGTTCGCAGAGCCAAGTTCAAGTTGCTCTGCGAAAATGGCAGAACTCAGAATCTGAGTCCAGGCTTCTAAAAAGCCAATTTTTGAGGTTCTCACCAAAAAAACTCAGAACCTAAGAGGATTGAAACTCATTTTTTTTTTTAAAACATGACAAGAGTTTTGCATATTCTTGGGAATTTCACAAGTTTGAGCTACAATTTTGGATAACTTGCGAAACAAGTTATGTTCATAAAATTTCAAAATCAAACTCGAGCAATAAGCTACGTTCATAAATTTCAAAACCAATCTTGAACAATAACTTTGTTCATGAATTTCAATCAAACGTGAACTTAAGCCGAACTTGTTCGTTTTCCAAAACGAAACTCAAATTTGTGTCGAACTTGTGCATTTTCTAAATTTATGCATCTTTTCATGAACTTGTTCATTTTTTTTCAAACTTGAATAACACTTGTTCTTAAGTTCCAATAACTTAAGCAACAAGCTACGTTCATTATTTTCAACAAACTTGAACAACAAATTTGTTCATGATTTTCAACAATTTTGTCCTTAAAGTTCCAACTCACTTGAACAAAGCTTGTTCATTTTTTCATCATAAGCTTGAAACAAACTTGTTCACCCTTTCAAAATTTGAACAACATTTGCTCAAGGTCGCAACAACTAATTTGAGCAACAAACTTTTTCTTAAACTTTTTCACCAAGTGTTTTGCTCTCTTTGAGATTTCTTAAGTTTCACTAACAAAAACTTGAATGAAAAAGGAATGGTTCGACGTATGTCTCTCCGTTCCCCGGTTGCACGAAAGCTTGACGTATGTCTCGTTGTTCGGGCAATCGTCATTCTATTTTCAACGCGTCCAACGCGCTTTCCCCTTTTATTGGTCCTTCGTGACCAATCCAACCGTTCTTTGGTCCCCCGTGAGCATTTTAAACTTTTCTTGGCCCTCGTGGTCAATTCAACCTTTTACGCCCGTGCGCGTTTTCCAACAGATACCATCGCCCTAGCGCGAGTCAGTCCTTTTTTAATTCAAACCTTTTTACGCCTTTGCGCGTTTTCAAACGGATACCATCGCCCGAGTGCGAGTCCGTCTCTTTTTTAACCAAATCGTTTTTACCTTCATTAAGCTACCCTCATAACGGTAGTAGGTAAAAACTTTTTATCTGTCTTCATTAAGCTATCCAAACAACGATAGTAGACCACGTTACCTTTTCAACCAAACTTTTTCGCCCGAGCGCGATTAAATCTTTTTCACAATTAAAACCAACCAACATACAAACTTTTTCTACCAAAGAACTACGTAAGCTTTGAATTCTCCATCGCACCGGGAGATACGTAGGAGCAGGATTCACATCTTGTCAAGCCCATTAATAAAAAACTTTCTTTTTCCCCTTCATCATATTTTTTTTCTTTTTTCCTTTTAATATATTCAAGCATGCAAGCAAAACGATAAAAACATTCTAGCCTTAGCTAACTAGGAGGTTCCCGTTGAGTACAACGGATGTGAGGGGTGCTAATACCTTCCCCTCGCATAATCGACTCCCGAACCCAAAATTTCTAACATTAAGGTAATTTCGAACTTTTTTCCTTTTTTCCCCGAAAAATTAAAAGTTCAGTCGTGATTTAAAATTAGTGATTCAACGCTTGTCAATAGCTTGATATCCAAAATTCGACGCGACAAAAATTGCGACTTCACTGGGGACAATCATTTTAAAACACTTTGTTTTTATAGCGAGTCAAGCCTATCCTAGTTAGCTTCTAGGCTAAGTTTTTCTCGTTTTGCTTACATGTTTTTGTTTTATTATCCTTATCTGCTTTTCTTACTTTATATTTATATGTTTCGTATTGTTTTATGTTCATATATCAATTGTGGGGTTGTCACATGAGCGATGTTACTCCACATTGTCTGGGTTAATGCCGAACGTGTGAGGCTCTCTACCCGAGCTTTGAGAAAAAATTAAGATAGGCTTGGGGTTTGTGTAGTATTGGCCTTCCTGACGTATGTCTCGTAGGGATCGATATGAGAAACCCGCCTAGAGTAGATTCTCTTGGAAGTATGGTTGTATTGCGTGTATATGCAACAACGATTATAAGTCCTTGTAGGATCCGTGACTCTAGGGACCTTTTAGAAAATCTCATCTCTAGAGCCTACATGTGAGGATGGGGGGAAGTTTTGAACATTCATATGCATACCATACATTCACATTCATAAAAATAATTTTGCATACCATTTTGCTTTATAGGGAATTAAAAAAGGCAACCAATAATTAGCAAAAGAAATATGACCTTCGGGAATAGGAATACACTCGCTTTCAAGGTCCGGAAACCTCAAGTTGAAAGCCTACTAGTCTTGAGTGGCAAGCTCACTCCAATCAACAAAAGTAGCTTTCAAGCAAATTACGGATTGTTACTTGGCCTCCTACATGTAAAGGTGGATGCGCTGGCTTTAACTACACTAGCTCAGTTCTATGACCCACCTCTTCGGTGCTTCACCTTCCGGGACTTCCAGTTAGCTCCGACTTTGGAAGAATTCGAGAGGATTTTGGGATGTAGTATGAAAGATTGTGGGATTTATCTCGGCTCAAGAGAAGACCCCAGTTTAGAAAGCATCG
Source organism: Medicago ruthenica (assembly GCA_018208015.1). Classification (NCBI taxonomy): domain Eukaryota; kingdom Viridiplantae; phylum Streptophyta; class Magnoliopsida; order Fabales; family Fabaceae; genus Medicago; species Medicago ruthenica. Next base: position 23,854 of record WNNG01000541.1, on the reverse strand, counting down.
CCGAATCCTTACACCTTAGTGTCTGAGAAATAGCACCGCACTTGGAAATTAAAGGAGGCACTAGGGGGTTCACAAGGAAGTTTTTGGAGACCAAGGCTTGATTTTTGTTAGCCACCAAAGAGGGAAAGGCCTTCAATGCAATCCTAGCTCTCTTGATATATGGATTAGTCTTGTTCCCTAATATGGAGGATTTCATAGATCTCTCAGCTATAGGGGTATTCTTGACTAAGAATCTTGTGCCTACGCTTTTGGCGGATTTCTATCATTCCCTCTATGCAAAGCATGAAAAGGGGAGAGGAGGCCCAATCTCATACTGTATTCCTTTAGTCCATATTTGGTTAATGTCCCACATGCCGAGGGATCGGGACTTTGTGGAAAACCAGGCCAAGCTTCAATGGTCACAAAGGATGACAACGTTCACCGAGAAAGATATCCATTGGTTTTCTCCAGATTTAGAGGATCCGGAAGTCATCCTTAGTTGCGGGGATTTCCCTAATGTACCCCTCATTGGTACTAAGGGATGCATCAATTACAACCCGGTCCTCTCTCTCCGCCAGCTAGGCTATCTAATGGAGGACAAACCTGGTGATCTCTTGTTAGAACCTTTCTTCCTAAGGGAAGGAGATCAAGACCCGGCATTGCTAGAAAGAATCCAAGGAGCTTGGAGCCAAGTGCACAAAAGAAAGGTTGGCAAGAAGAATTGTGTGGCAAGAAGAATTACACTCAATGGGTAAAGGAAAGGGTCGAAACAATCAAGTTACCCTTTGTGGTCATATGCCGACCTAAGCCCTTATCACCCAAGCCAATCATAACTGTTCCCAACAAAGAAACGGAGGAGCTCAAAGCTAAAATTCGAGAACTCCAAAACAAAAATGGGGAGTTAGAATTAAAGCACCTCCAAGCTTTGGGAGAAATCACTAGAACAAAGAGAGATCGAGATGAAACAAAAAAATCTCTCCTAGTGTGTGAAAAGAGGCTAAAAATCTCCGAGGGGAAGAGAGATTGGATCGAGGGGTGGTTTGGTTAGTGCGGATGCCAACCTTATAGCCAAGGATGAAGAGTTGGAAAAAGTCTTACATTCCAACCAAGAACTCAAAAAGTTCGGCGAGCTAGCCATCGAAGCTCAAAAGATATGGAGGTTGAAATTTCAAGAGAGAGATCAACAACTCCAAGAAGTAGTCAAGGACTACAAAGAGCAGCTCCAAGCCGAGCGCGTCCAACGGCAAAAATACGAGGGCCTTTCTCATCAAGGGAAGCTAAAATGCAATTGTCTCGAAGCGGACATCAAGAAATATGAAGAATATTTCGACAAGATTGCAAGAGGGCATCGAAACCATATTGCACGACTACTTGATGAGATTAGAAGTGCAAATATCAAGCTAGCCCAACACAAGGAGGTAATTCAGTTTGTATGGCAAGACGCCACCCGATTAAGTGAAGACTTAACTAAATTGGTCGCATTCTCAAACTTGGTCATCGCACAACTTCCGAAGAAGCTAGCAAAGGCCGAGATGGTCATGCCCTATTTTGTCATCCCTAAGAAGATCCAGAAATTCATGAAGTTCTGCAAGGACACTATAGACTTCTATAGGGAAGAAATGGACAAAGCAGAAAAGCGAGCGGCTATTTGATTTGTATTAGCATTAATTACACCTTGTAATGTAGTGTTATTCAATCAAATAAATAATATCTTTTGAACACTGTTAATTTCCCGGCCTTTAATATTTCTAATTAACCGCACTTTTTAATTTCCCCGCAAAGCAAAATGAAAAAAAACTTTTTCATGTATTTACATTAACATCATGCATAACATGCATATATTCGTCTTCGAGTCCAAAACTCATTTCCCTTTTCTTATCGTCAGGATTTCTTACAATCCTGAATTGAGTCATCAGTGTTCGCATTTCATTCACAACACTACGCGTCTTCCCGTCAAGAAAAGTGGCTCGTCGTCCCAAAGCAACCCACACATACAACACCCGAGCGCCTATAAGGAAGAAGATGGAAAACTTAGAACAAGATAATCAGGAACTCCGTGGAGAGTTAACATCTATGCGGACCGAGATGGAAAAATTAACGGAGTTAGTAAAATTACTAGCGGCCGCACAAATTCCACCAACACCTCCTCCTCCCTCCAACTCTCAAGCTCAAGCGTCAGCTTCTACTTCGGCTCCAACATTACATGTCGATGCTCAACAACACACTAGGCCCCCTGGTTGTACATGGGGCATGCCATTCAACTTTGGTGAGGAATTCATCCCTATTCCCACTACTTTTCAAGAGACTCCGGTTCCTCAACCCGAGATTACCTTCCCCCAGGCTACTGCGGCCTTCTCAGCACCAGTGGTCCATACCACTCCGTATGACCATGGGCCTATCTTTCATGCCGAAAGTTTAGGTGCCCAAGATAGGATGGATGATTTCCAAGAGAAATTTGACGAAATGCAAAAGGAAATCAAAGCCCTCCGCGGGAAGGATTTATTTGGGAAAAACGCCCATGACCTCTGTCTTGTGCCCAACGTCAAAATCCCACCTAAGTTTAAGGTTCCAGGAATTTGAAAAGTATAAGGGGAACACCTGCCCACAAAGTCACCTAGTGATGTACGCTAGGAAAATGTCGACTCAAACCGACAATCATCAATTGCTCATCCACTACTTCCAGGATAGTTTAACAGGTGCTGCTTTAAAATGGTACATGGGTTTGGATAGTACCAAGATCCAAACTTTCAACGACTTGGGAGAGGCATTTGTCTGCCAATATAAATACAACTTGGACATGGCCCCGGATCGGGACCAACTCCGAGCCATGACCCAAAAGGACAAAGAGACATTTAAAGAGTATGCCCAAAGGTGGAGAGAGGTGGCGGCTCAGATTAGCCCACCTCTAGAAGAAAAGGAAATGACCAAGATCTTTTTAAACACTCTTGGTTCCTTTTACTACGAGCGAATGATTGCGAGCGCACCTAGTGACTTCACGGAAATGGTGAGTATGGGCGTACGTTTAAAGGAGGCGCTCCGGGAAGGACGCTTAGTGAAGGAAAGTGCTCCATCTAGCAGCACGAAAAGGTTTGGGAGCAGCTACCCAAGAAAGAAAGAGCAGGACATTGGCATGATTGGCCATGGGGGACCTCGCCAAGGGTACTCAGCCTATCCACACGTCTCTGCCATTTCACCATCCATCTCTGCACCTCCGAACTACCAAATTCAGGTCCCACAAAGGCATCCACCTCATCATCAATAACCATATCAACAACAACATTACCCACAAAACCCACAACAACATTATCAACAACCTCGCCCACAAGGTCAACAACAACATCGACCTCAAACTCCTCAACAACCCTTCAATCAGCAGAATCGCCCGAGAGCGGCATTCGACCCAATACCCATGAAGTACGCGGACTTGCTCCCTGCCTTAATTGCAAGAAATCTTGTTCAAACAAGAGCACCACCTCCCGTACCAAATGTATTACCTATATGGTATCGCTCTGACCTCACCTGTGCATTCCATCAAGGAGCACTGGGTCATGACATCGAGCATTGCTTTACTCTTAAAAATGAGGTTCCAAAGCTAATCCGTACCAAGGTTCTAACCTTCAAGGACTCCAATCCAAATGTCCAAACCAACCCTCTGCCGAACCATGGTTCCTCCATCAACATGGTTCAAGAGCATCAAGAAACCAGTCCTATCTTGAAGGCCCGAGATATCAGGACACCTCTGGTTCCACTGCACATCAAGATGTGTAGGGCAGCTATGTTCAAATATGACCATGCTAGTTGCAAAGAATGTTCGGAAAATCCTCAAGGATGTCTACAAATCCAAAACGACATACAAGGATTAATGAACAAAAAGGAGTTTATTGTCACAAGAAAGGACAAAAGTGTATGTGTTATAACCCCGAAATTTAATATCTCGGATCACTTGGAGATAGCTCTCAGCAGCCAGAAGCCTGCTGCTACTCCACTCGTGATATGTTTACCAGGACCTGCGCAATACACATCAAACAAAGCAGTTCCTTACAAGTATATTGCAACCATGTTGAACAACGGTCAAGAAGTGCCTATTCCCTCCCTTAGCCCCTGTCGGTAATATTACGGACAGTAGCAAAGTGCTAAGAAGCGGACGTGTTCTTCCCACGGCAGTTCAAGAGAAAGACAGTACCCCTGTGTTTAAACAAAAGCAAACATAAGACCCCTGCACAAGCGAGGATGCGAGTCAACCCAGCGGGACCAATGCCGATTCTGATCTCGATGAGGTGTTAAAGCTAATCAAGAAAAGTGAATACAAGGTGGTAGACCAGTTGATGCAAACCCCTTCAAAAATCTCTATGCTGTCCTTATTGCTAAACTCTGACGCTCATAGAGAAGCGCTAATGAGAGTCTTGGACCAAGCCTACGTGGAGCACGACATAACCCTTGGCCAATTCGGAGGCATAGTGGGAAACATCACTGTGTGCAATAACTTGAGCTTCAGTGATGAGGAACTCCCCGAACAAGGAAGGCACCACAACCTGGCATTAAACATATCGGTGAATTGCAAGTCCGATGCTTTATCAAACGTACTTGTGGACACCGGGTCTTCTTTAAATGTAATGGCCAAAACAACTCTTGACCAGCTCTCCTACCAAGGGACCCCCACTGAGACAAAGTGGGGTAGTTGTTAAAGCCTTCGATGGCTCGAGGAAATCAGTGATTGGGGAGGTGGATTTGCCTATTACAATCGGACCATCTGTTTTCCAAATTACCTTCCAAATAATGGATATACAAGCAGCGTACAGTTGTTTGTTAGGCCGACCGTGGATCCATGAGGCCGGGGCAGTGACATCCACACTGCATTAAAAGCTAAAATTTGTGAAGACTGGAAAGCTAATAACAGTGGGAGGAGAGGAAGCTCTGTTGGTAAGCCATTTATCAGCTTTCTCTTTCATCGGTGCTGATAATGTCGATGGGACGTCATTCCAAGGTCTTTCCTTAGATGATGAGAATACCACGAAGAGTGGGGCATCCATGTCTTCTTTCAAGAGTGCACAAAGAGTGGTGCAAGATGACTTACTCCCGGATTGGGGAAAGATGATAAGTCTGCCGGAGCATAAGCATAGAGAAGGGTTGGGTTTCACTCCGACTACAAGAGTTACCGAGCCAAACACTAGCATTGAACCACTCGAGGACATTTTCCACAGTGCCAGTTTCATTCGTTCCACAACGGAAGCTAATGCCATCACTGAAGATGGGCCTGAAGAAACGACACATATTCTTGTAACACCTGGAGGAGCTTGCCTGCAATTGGGTTGCTATCGACGTTCCTTCTGTTATTCATTCCTCTAAGTAATGTGTTTGTTTGTCTTTTTTCAAAAAACCTTCGTCTTGCTCGAGGCGAAGAGGAACTCGTATAGGGCTTTGTTTAATGTACTATCATCAATCAATGAAAATCGTCGTTTCTATCATGACCTTTACGTTATTTCTACGTTGTTTTTCTTTATTTTTTATTTTTCGAAAAAATGGTAATACAAAAAACCAAAAATAACAAATATATTTTCTATTTTTAATTTCAAAAAAGTCTGCATTTTTCACTCATTTGACTAAAATCAATCATCCATCATATGCAGACTAAATGTCAATAAACCCGTTGAACACCTTAACCCTAGGTTCCCTCCCAACTTTGAGTTCCCTGTTTACGAAGCTGAAGAGGAGGAGGATGAAGAAATTTCGGACGAGATCAACCGCCTATTAGAGCAAGAGAGGAAGACCATTCAGCCTCATGAAGAGGCAGTAGAGGTTATCAACTTGGGTTCTGAAAAAGACAAGAAGGAAATTAAGATTGGGACATGAAGGTGAGAAAAACACACACAAGAAGGGGGGGTTGAATTGTGTGACTCAAAAACTAGGTCCTTTTCTTCTCAAAAACTTAACACTAGTTCAGAACCAGGTTCTGAACTATTATCAAGAGTATTTGCAGCGGATTAACAAGTAAATAGAGAAGGGAAGAGAGACACACAAAGATTTATACTAGTTCCTTCTCAATAAGAGAAGTAGTCCAGTCCCCTTGTTTTTCAACAAGAGATTTCCACTATAATCAGATGATTACAAATGCTCAACCACCAAGGAAGAGACTTCCAGTTGCTCAACCACAAAGGAAGAGGCTTCCAATTGCTCAACCACAAAGGAAGAGGCTTCTAATGCTCAAGACACCAAGTCAAGAGGCTTCACAATGCTCAGACACAAAGTACTGAGACTTTCTGACTCAGACCACAAAGGAATGAGGTTACAATTGCTCAGTATACAGACTGAGACTTTAGGGACCAAACTGAATTACAAAGAAATGAGTTTGGGTTGAACACATGATAAAATATCAGAGGTGTTCTCTTAATACAACACAGGTTAAGACTCTTAACCTTAAGAAATTCTAAGTTACAGAAACTAAAAGAATTTCTAAGAGTTTTATGAACTTATGAGTTTTGACAGCAAAAACAGAGCACAGGTTCACCAATTTTGTTTCAAGAGTCTTAGCAAATTTCTTCTTCAATTCTTCTTCCTTTTATAGAGGGAATTAGAGCTGTTGAAGATTTGCAAGATTTGAGGAAAGAGCCGTTGCAATGTGAGCTAGGATAGACTGAAAATGTGTGCTGAACTTTTTACAGAAAACAGAGCAGCAGCCATTTTTGAATTTGCCTACCTTAATAGCTGGGAAATGTTTGAGTCAGGGAGACAACTGTTCCATTGGGTTGTTCTGACATATGCAGGCATTAAATGCGCACAGTACCAGTTGCTTTCCATGCCACATCAGCCTTCAGAAGCTTCTGCGTGAACAGTACATCAGAAGCTCTCCTTCAGACTCAGACTTCAGAAGCAGGTCTTCAGACGTTGACTTTTGTTGACTTTCTTCAGACTCAGACTTTAGAAGCTGACTTCAGAAGCTGGCTTCAGACACAGGCTTCAGACTCTCACTTCAGGAGCACCACTTCAGGAGCACTCTTCAGACCCAGTTTTCTTCTAGCTTTGCAACATTGCTTATAAGCTTTCCTTTCTTGCTCTAAGCTTGTTCTTTCATAACCATTATCAATATCCAATCATTAAACACGTGGTTCTGAAATCACTTGAACAAAGCATTAGCAAATAACCAATTTTCTATTTAACACTTTTGTTATCATCAAAACCATAAAGAGAGATATGTTTACACATAATGTTTCAACAATCTCCCCCTTAAATCAGAAGAGAGTTGTTTAAACACATTTTGTTCCAACAGTGATACGATAGACCTCTTAATGAGTGGAACGTTGAGAAGATAAGATCGACCCAATGTCGCTAGAGTAAGATTATGTATACTATGAAGGAAACTTATGCAGTTCAGTATGAGTGTCTAGGAATTAATAACTTCAAATTGAATTTACAGGAAGCGCATGAATAAGAGACAAATCAAGTGAGTCAGGTAGATTGGTTCAGACAACCGCACACCCTGCTACGTAAGAATTATATAATGTATATCAAGCCTTTCAACTGAGGGAAAGATTGTCGGGTATTTTCAACTTATAGAATTGGAATTCCGATAAGCAAGTTGAGTAGAGAATTGGATAATAGGGAAAGAAGTATGAAGGACCTTTTATTATGTGATTTCAAGAGGATTCTAAATTTCGAGGACGAAATTTCTTTAAGGGGGGTAGATTGTAACATCCCACTTCAGACTTAAATAATTATCAGTGTCGAGATAATGTATCAGAGGTTTAATAAGAAAGCAATGGCAAAGTCGTAATTTTGGGATGGGAAGATTTTATATAAGGGAGATGAGATATTTTCCTTATTTTCTCCTCACCTCTCTCTCTCTCTCTCTACAAATCAGATTTTTTGTCTCCTCCCTCTCTCTAAGCTTGCGCACTCCTCCCTTTGGCCACCCTCCATCAATTCCCTTCCTTCCAAGCTTCTTGAATCATAAGCAAACTCAATTCTAGAAAGAATAGAACAAGAGGAAGTTAGGAAGAATCAAGAGGAGATTAAGGGTTCAAGCTAAGGTTTGGATATAAGTTGGCATGGAAGCTATCAGGAATCAAAACAAGAGATCAAGGTGAGCTCCTTAGGGTTATAGAACCCACTTTGAGAGATTTTGATGAGTATTTTTGTATTTTGAGCAAAGTTTATAAATTAGTGCCCTAATTCCCTTTTGCTTGCCAATTCCTTGCTCAATCACGTTTTAATCAATCAATTTATAGTTGTAAATCATTCCTTATACTGTTATGATGCCTGGGTATGCTTAGATAAGTCAAAAATGGTGGAAAATCACGTTTTGAACTTTTCTGTGATGTCAAACTCGCCCGGCGAGCTCGGGGTGAGCTTGCAGCGAATTTTTCAACATTTTTCCCTACATCAACTCGCCATGGTGAGATGCAGCTCGCCCAGCGAGTTCAGACAGACCTCCAGGGTTGTTCTGTTTCGTTCTTGGAGCTGTGTACGCGTCAGGCGAGGCTTTTGGTAACCATTTTCAATAAGGACTTTAATTTCTAAGGAAAACACCATTGTGGACATATCCGAGGGGATTATAACATATAAGGAATAGATGAACAAGGATTTGTGCAATAAACTTAGAATTGTTTAGTAATTTGAGGGCAAAGCCTAGACTGGTATGGGAATGTTTCCAACAATCAAGCAGTGGCTTATGAAAACGATAAGCCTATGACCCTATACTCATATGTTAAGTATTGGGAGAATTGATCCCCTTAAGGAATGCATTAATATGCAAAGCTTATAGAAAAGTATAGATGTACTTACAAGTACTTAAGGTAAGAAGTATTGAGAATGAGAATGCACCTAGGACAACAAGCTTAAGATACATTCAATTAAGTGTGCGTAAGCACAAGAATGATCCAATGTTCAAGTTAAGAACCTTTTAATAGGTTAAGCATTTAAGAATGATTTACTTAAAAAATGCATCAGATATGCATAAGTTATAAGTTATAAGTTATATGTATATATATATATATAAAGAATAAGAACAAGTTAATTAAAGGACTAGATGTGTCTCCTGTAGTCTCGCTAGTTAGAATACAGGGGGTTCTGGTGAAGTTACCGTCTTAAATGTCAGCTGGAACGGTGAAGTTACCGCTCGTGAGGGCAGCTACACATCCAAGTCAAGAAAGTTAATGTGTCTCATGTAGTCTCGCTAGTTAGAATACAGGGGGTTCCGGTGATGTTACCGTCTTAAATGACAGCTGGAACGGTGAAGTTACCGTCCGCGAGGACAGCCACACAAAAGAAAAGAGGAGTCCGGTGTTAGCCTGATATGATAGGAATTTCACCGATAAGAAGGGAGATGTACTTCGGGGTTACTCCACCCGATGCACTCCGTAAAATGAACCAATATAATGATTGTTTGTTCAACGCTGACTTACTAACTTTATAATTAAGAATGATGTATATTGATACTTATGAAATTATTATGAGAATATGACAAGTAGTCAGCAGAGAAAGAAAGTGATCATAGGATGTCCCCAGATCACTAAGTATAAGTTTAAGTTTAAGTTTAAGATTATGTATATGATAAGTATAAGATAAGATAAGAATATATAGCGATCCTACTTTTTCCTATTGATCGCGATATATGTAGAGAATGATGGCAATCGTAGGAATCCCCAAGATTGCCAAGAGTAGGCACGGCGACCCTAGGTTTCCCCCGTGGTTGCCAACAGTAGGTTGGGCTGGAGCTCACTAAGACATTATGTCTCATCCCAATCCTTCTGGTGCATGTTTCAGGTAAGCAAGAGGTTCTCAGATGAAGTTCCTCAGGGAGACGCTGGATGGAGTGCAGTTGCTCGTCAGGGACAAGCTCAGAAGTTTATCAGTATATGTTTAAATATTTGTAAATGATATTTGGATATTTGTATAAATGAGCCAACTTGTACTCATTCAGTTGTATGTATTAATATTATTATTGAAAATTTTAATGTATCCGGTATCAGATTAATACACATGCTAAATATTCTAGATAATTTAGTATGGGTGTTACAGTTGGATTGGACCCTCCATAAGAATATAGAAAGTTATGTAAGTGTTATAATTTATTCTCATGGTGATAAGTGGTGTATTCCACCCTCCGACTAGAAACCACCATGTACCCTAGATGTAGGAGTCGAGTACTTTGTTGTCGTTCAAATGTTTCTATAGTTCTTGAATCGACGATAATCATGATTTTTGTTTTTATAGTTTTAATAGTCATGTCAATAAACTATTAAAACATAGTTTATGTTATGATGAAAAGATAAGAAGAGTTGTGTATCTTGGGGTATACATGCATTCTTGTTTTTTTCTAGTTTGTAGGAGTGTTAAGATCCATTTAGTAAAAAAAAAATGAGTGTTCAGATCCAAAGTGGTACGAATGTCTATTTTACAATTGGTCCCAAAGAAAATTGAACTTTGCACCTTGATGTTATAATGTTGATCTTACCACTAGCACCTTAGGTGTAGTTTCTTTTGTTTAGTGTTAACCCTCCTGATTCCTTATTTAAAAGAAACAAAAAACTCTTGATTCCTTGGGAAAAGTGACCCTAATAATACGGAGTTCTGACGAGAGGTAAGTAAAGTCTGGTAGAGAATTATTCCATTCAGAAATCGAACTCAGGTTCTCCCAAACGATTTGTTCTTTGGTGTAGCTCATTAACCACTTGAGTATAATAACACAAAATATATAATTAAAATATATTTATTATAGTCAAAATATATATTCTTTAGTAAAAAGAAATATCATTGTCAAAATATATAGTCAAAATCTTAAAAGTTATTACCTACTATTTTTTATATATTCAATTTTTAATAGTTTCTTGATACTTTTTTTAAAATCATTATATAAAAATTATTATAAATATAGCATGTTTCTATCTCTAGTTTACAAAAGTTTAAACCTCAAGTTATCTCCCATTGTTAAAATGGATACCCAAAAATCTTCTGCTGCCAAATTTGCAGTCTTGTTGATTTTTGTTTTCATTGCTTCCAATGTTTTCTTCCTTTACCAATAGTTCTTGAATCGACGATCTTCTCTCATTGAACTTCCAATGTGCAGGTATCATGACTATTGTTTGTACTTTGTTGCTAAGCAAATATGCAACATAAATAAATTCCTTCTTAGGTATCCATACCTTTATGGATCCTTTTTGGTTTCTTCTAAAGAGATGTTTCCTTTTCAATGTTTTTAACCTAATGGCTTTCAACACTGATCCTTTTTGGTTTCTTCTAAAGAGATGTTTCCTTTTCAATGTTTTTAACCTAATGGCTTTCAACACTGAGAAAATCTTTTGTCATGCCCCTTTTTTAAGAAGTGTGAACAAACTACATTAATGGTCATTTTAGCAAGTGTACTAAATTGTACAAGTTGTAAAATAAAATGGTAAGACCGATTGTTAAACTCGAGGATGATGTTATACTCTTGAATTGTATTTGTAACTTAACTGAACAAAAGGTTACAATTTTGGGTTTATTGCAAAAGCTATTTCAAACAACTAAATTGAAGTAAAATTAATAAGAATAAAGGTGTCAGGAATGATTATTCTGGTGGGCCATATGACGTGTCAATGCTTCACACTGTAACATCCCGCTTAAGACTTAGATAATTATCAGAGTTGAGTCGATGTATCAGAGATTTTTTTTAAGGAAGGGCATTTTGGTAAATTGAGAATTTAGGCTATTTAAGCCAAGTACCCCCAAATTTCCTCATAATTCTCTACACTTTCTCTCTCTAACATTTTTCTCTCCAACTTCTCTCTACTCTTCTCACAATTTTCCTCATCCAATCCATTCCAACCTTCACCCATCATCAATTTCATTTGTTTAGCTCACTATCAAGCTCAAAACTTGTGATTCTAGAGCCATTGGAAGTCAAGAAAACAAGAAAGGAAGAAGGGGCAAAGCTAGGGTTTTGAGAAGAAAGTTGGCAAGGATCAAATTCGGTTCTAGGTGAGTTCCTATAGGTTAGATCCCTCCTTTGGGGTAGTTTATAATGTGTTTGTGTGGTGAGAGAAATTGAATCAATAGGTTTAATTCTTGCAATTGTTAGTTTCCCTTTGTTAGTACATGCTATATTTATGACTTTTCTATCCAAAAGCCCTAATTTTTTATATATATGAACTTGCTGGTGCTGAAAATCGGCTATGGGTCGTTTGGGAATTTCTGGAAAAGCTACAGTGCATGTCACTGCTAGTTTTCTCACGCCACGATCATGAAGCATCGTGCCACGATCATATTTTTCTGGGTACTATCGTGGCACGATGAAGGTGTCTCGTGCCACGAGAAAAGCAGTGAGGCACCCTATATGAAAATGTTGTTTTTATGGCCAGAAGCCATGTTAGCAGCGCCAGAATGTTTTTGTGTATACAATAATGGAAGGAAAGGTCATAGTACTTTTGTACTAGCACATGAGTGTTATATAGAATGAAGCCGAATTACTTACGCGGCTAGATTTTGAGCTGGGAAATAAGTTATAGTTTATTAAGGGTTATTACATATTTATCATAGGTTAAGATTACCTATTACCCTAAGGATATCTAACGACTCAGAGACGTACCTCTTGTAGTTCCCGTTAGTTGGAACGTCAAGCCACGTATAATTTATTAACTAATGATAAGTAAGTCGTGACTCTATGACTCCCTGTTAATAGTGGAGTTAAGGTACCCCAGTCAGTAGTGGTTAGGCGTTCTTTAGATGTAAGTCCTACATGGCAATAAGATAAGTAAGTCGTGACTCTCAGGCTCCCCGTTAGTAGTGGAGTCGAGGTTCCCCGTTAGTAGTGGACAGGCGTTGTTTCTATGTAAGTCCTGCACGGCGATAAGAGGAGTCCGGTGTTAGCCTCAGATAGGAATTTTCACAGGTATAAGGGAGATGTACACGGGGTTACTCCACTCGGTTTCACTCCGTAAAATGAATCAAGATATAATTGTTTGTTACACGCTAACTTACTAACTTATTAATATCAGAAATACCTTATTATTACAAGTAAGGAATCAGTTATCAGAAAGTGACCCTAGTTTTCCCTTGGTCGCTAAGTTAGTAGATGGTAGTCTAGATTTCACGACTACTCAGTTTAGAAGGCACAGACACGTATAAACCCGAAATGGGTTGAGATTAGTATATGACGACCGTAGGTTTTTCCCCAAGGTTGTCATGCAGCCTAAGATAGGTGGAGCTCACTGGGACATTATGTCTCATCCCATTCATTTTGATTTCAGGTACTCAGGTAGCACGCAGCGAGGGTAAGGAGAGGGCTGCCGAGTGATCGTGCCTTTTATGCTTATGTAATTGGGATAGTGTTGTATACTCGGATATTATGTGTTTTAGTACTTTATTCAGACAAATTATGTACTAATATTCTACTGTAATGACATTATTAAGTACTTGTGTATCTTCTCATATTACATTTTCTGTATTGTAATTAATGTATCCAGTACGAAATTTTAACACATGTATGAGATCCTAGGCAATCTCTATATGGGTGTTACACACATAATATCATCATTATGTGTCCAGGCACATGTATGATGGAAAAGTAAGATTCTCCAACTTATATATTTTTATATTATGTATATTTATTTATTTATTTATGTAAATTGATGTTTTTGTTTTTTGCAGTTTCATACCAATATAAAGTGTGTGAACAACTGGAAGAAGTTGAATGTTATACGTAAGAGCAGTGATTCGAGGATTATAGAGCGATTGTTCAGGATGTAATAACTAATCAACACAGTTTCTATGTTGACACACTTCAGATTATATAATCTGAATTGTATATTACCAGTTTGGATTATATAATGCAAAATGTGTCGAGTTGTAAACTATAATTCGTCATAGGGATGGTCTATTGCTGGGTTTTACACATTTTGGATTATATAATCCGTAATATTATTAGAGTTTTTGGATTGTATTTTCCAAATTGTCATATATCATAGCATAGTTCATTGTTTTTCTGGATTTTGAGTTTTTGGATTACATAATATCAAAACCTTCAAAAAGGACTTCAAATTATATAATCTAAACGGGGTATTTTTAGAATATGATAGGGTGCATGAGAATAAAGTATGGTGGAAAAAGAAATTGTCATTTTTTTCTTCAATTTGTTACTATATGGTTAATTAGTCAGCCCATTAGTCTCCTTTTTTTATGAAAATTGCTTTTCCCACATCAAACAAAGCTAAAACACACCAGAAAATTACATCTTTACCCCGGCGGCAGTTAACCACTGCCGGATCATCCCATCGGCAGTTAACTGCCGCCACGTTTGAATCCATCGGCAGTTACCTGTCGTTGCGTTCTTCATATTGCTGATTACAACAACCTACTCGTATACTGTTCCATTAACTTCCCTTTCCTCATTCCTCTTCAATCTAAACACCTAAATCCATTTTTTTTTCCAAAATCATTGAAGCAGCAATACTAGAAGGTTTCAACACACTTTTGACGTCAAGAAACAGGTAATCCATCATTTAATCCGTTTTTTTTTCTGTTTTTTCTGTCAATATTCGTCAAAACCTGACATGGGGCTAGCGGCACTTAACTGCCACTGTATGGGGCAATCGGCAGCTAACTGCCGATGCAGCGGCAGCTAGGTGCCGATGGGAAACTTCAAAAAACAAGGCTTACTATCTATTTTTTGAATTTTTTTGGTTTTTTTTTAACCTTTTTTTAGGTTTAATTAATTTTGATATTGATGTTATTGCAATTGTAAGTTATTTATTCATAGTTATTTGTTGTTTATTCATAGTTATGGATGAAAATTCGGATGATGATCCGGTCGAGACAAAACCTATTTTGGTCGATAATTCCGGAAATGACATACCGCCTAAGGTTGAAGCTTCATTATATGTTGACTCCGGTGTTGTCCCTCTTGAGGCCAACGAAGTTGACCCGGCTCATTTTTTTTCAAGCGAAGTTAAATGGAAAGATAGAGATGACTTGCTTAATTGGGTACGTCGTCAAGCAAATAGGGCGAGATTTACAATTGTTATACGTAGATCCAATTTGATCAATCCAATGTTGCAACTAATTTGTGAAAGGAGTGGCGACCACAAAGTGCCTAAAAAAAGATTGAAGCATGAGGCAACGGGTTCAAGAAAATGTGGATGTAAATTCATGGTTCGTGGATATCTTAGTAGGGAAACAAATGACTGGAAATTGAACATTCTTAACGGAGTTCACAATCATGAGATGGAGTCAAGTTTAGAAGGACACATGCTTGGGGGTAGATTAAGGGAGGATGACAAAAAGATTGTACGTGACTTGACCAAGAGTTTGGTGCTACCAAAAAATATTTTGATAAATTTGAAGACAAAAAGACAAGATTGCATGACAAATATCTAGCAAGTCTACAATGAACGTAAAAAAATATTCAAGTCAAACAGAGGTAATAAGACTTGATATACAGTATCTAATCTCTAAGTTGGAGGAGCACAACTATGTCTATTTCACCATAACACAAAGTGAGAGTACTACTATTCAAGACATATTTTGGGCTCATCCAACATCTATTAAGTTGTTTAACATTTTTCCAACAATTTTGGTTATGGACTCCACATATAAAACCAACATGTACAGAATGCCATTGTTTGAGATAGTTAGGGTCACCTCGACCGATTTGACGTATTCTGTTGGTTTTGGATTTTTGACATCTGAGAAGAGGATAATTTTACTTGGGTTTTACAGATGTTGGTCAAACTTCTTAACTCAAAGATTAATATGCCTTCAGTGGTTGTGACTGACAGAGATACGGCTTTGATGAATGCAGTAGCAACTGTTCTCCCTGAAATTAGTGCAATACTTTGTTATTTTCATGCTGGTAAAAATGTTAGAGCAAAGTACATCACTGACTGTAGAGTGAAACCGAAGGATGGGAAAGAGGTGAAGCCAAATGACATAGTTAACAAGGTAATGAGAGCTTAGGATGTTGTTGTTGAATCACCTACACAAGAATTATATGCAAGTGCATTAATGGAATTAAAAAATGTTTGTAAAGATTTTCCAAAGTTTCTTACTTATGTCGAGAGCACCGTATTGGATGTTGTGAAGGAGAAAATAGTGAGGGCATGGACAGACCGTGTCTTGCATCTTGGCTGCAGAACCACCAACCGAGTTGAGGGAGCTCATGGTAAACTGAAGAAATATTTGAGCAATAGTGTAGGTGATTTTGGTACTTGTTGGGAGAAAATACATGATATGTTTGTGATCCAGTAAACTGAGATGCAAACATCATTTGGGAGGAATTGTACTGTATTAGAACATAGATACAAAGACGTCATTTTGTACTCTGGGTTGGCTGGTTATGTGTCTAGGACTGCTTTGAGCTTTATTTTTTATGAAGAAAGACGTTCCAAGGAAACCTTGTGCATGGACAAAGAAATTTGTGGTTGTGTGATAAGGACATCGTATGGGCTACCTTGTGCATGCATTATTGCTGTGAAAATCCATGACAACAAGCCTATTCGATTGGATGAGATACACCGTCATTGGCAAAGGTTATGTATGGGTGAAGAAAGTAATGAAGATGGTTTTTCTGTCGAGGAGGAGTGGAATGGTATTCAGGAACGTCTCAAGAAAGTTCCTTATCAAATTAAACTAGAAATCAAAGAGGTGTTGTGTCAGTTGGCATTTCCAGAATCCACAATGGTTTCTCCTCCTCCAAGAAAAGTACGAACCAAGGGAGCGCCGGAAAAAAGTGAGGTGTAAATCAAATGAGGCATCGACAAGTCGAATCCCTTCTTATTGGGAGCTGTGTTGATTCCCAATTTCCGGATAGTCAATCGTCGCAAACTATGTCATCATTTCCTAAAAGAAAGGGTGCTCGTATTGGCAAATCATCACGTTCTCCACTTCCACCACCTACTCGGTTTCCTAATCTTAGCCTCTGGTTTATGGTGTGTTTGATGTTTTGAGCCCTATTGACTATATGCCAAAATTCATGGTTCCATTTATTGAAAAAATTGTGGATGGTAAAGGCGATGGGAATTATGGTTTTCGAGCTATAGCTGAGTTCTTGGGTTTCACCGAAGAAAGTCATGTCATGGTTCGTAGACATCTTATTTAAGAGTTGAAAGATCGTAGAAATGATTATCTGTGGGTATTTCCGAGTGAGGATCGTTTTAACTACATCTTAAATTGCATGCATCCTCCCTCAAATAGTGGTGGTATTGCACTTGTAGATAAGTTGTTGACTTTTCCCGACATGGGTCACATCGTTGCAACTTATTACAATAGACTTTTAATGGAGTTGACAAGTCACGAAATCGGAAATTCAGAATCCTTTTTCCCACTTAGAGGGGTGCCACCGCTTAAGCAAAAAAAACTCATCATGTGCCTAGGCTTAATTCCCAATCATTTTGTTCTTGTTTTTTTGAAAGATGGTTGTCCATTACCTCCATCATCTACGGAGTAGAACATACACAGGAGTGAAGAGACATTGACTTGGGAATTTGAGTATTTGTATCAACAAGCTAGGTTCTGAGACCTCATGAACATTGAGAAAAGAGAGAATCCACTCCTACCAAAAAAGGAGTCAAACCAAGCCAATCCAATTTTGTGTGACACTCCTGAAAAAGCAAAGCAAGAATTTCAAGTTATTGCGGAAGATGAAGATGGTTCAAATTGACTTGATGCGATATGAGTGATTTTTTGTTTTTGTCGGTGTTCATCCTTTTTTTTTTGTCGATATTACACCGACATATTTTTTGTGGTCGATATTGTAACGCCAATTTTTTGTGGCTAATATATAACTAACATATTAATATATATAAATATATAACTTTTATGTGCTGGAATATGCACCTACTTTGTTATTGGTTATAATGTTTCCGCATTTGATATATATATTGGTTATTACGTTTAATTTAATATTATTCTGATGTTTGATATTTCATAAACTTTTGTGAAGTTAAACATGTCTGAGGTTGCACAAATTGAAGCTCATGTCCGGTACTCTGCTTTCAAAAAGACAATTAAGGTTTTTCTAACTCCGACCGACACTATGGATGAGTTGAAGGCACAACTTAACAATTATTTTCTCCATGTTGGTGAAAATCATCATACATGTCATGTATTTGCTCAGATGCCAATTTATGACCTGGGGGCAGATAAAGATGAAGACATGTGGAAAACAGTCTATTGGTCTCGGTTTATTCGTGACGATAGTGACGTTGGATTTATGTTTCCGCATATGGTTGAAAATAATATACTATATCTTTGTGTTCGTTTCAACTGTATGTGCAACGAATGTCGGTAGAGATTTCATGTAATATTATGTAATGTGTTGTTGAATGTCAAACACTATTTATGTTTTTGTTGAATTTCAAACATTCGTGTAATTTTAACGAAATGTCGAATTGATTTTATTTTGGTCAATTGTGAAAGATTATGTATTGTTCTTGCTTATGAATGATTATAATTGATGCATGATTTGTACTGCCTCTGAAATTGTTGTTTGGATTACAGGTAATAAATAGGCCGAAAAATAGCTTGCTTGCAAAAATAGTAATTTGTGGTAAAAATGTCATTTTATGATGTGTTTTAGCTTTGGTAAATGTTGGAAAAGCAATTTTCTGTTTTTTATCCTTCTTGGTATGACCTATTTGGTATTCTTTTCAACTATTTGACCCAGTCTTTTATTTTTTCTCCATCATGTCAACATCATTTTTTTGCTTTTATTCCCTGTTAACACGTAACTACAAATTGTTTCAGGATATATGTTTTATGCCCATAAATTGCCTCTCTATTTTGCCTCTCCAACGCACATGTACTCATATTTTCTCCACGTGTTGAGTGATACGTTAGAGTGTATTTTTTGACCTACCATGTTGCCAAAATTTGATCATTTACATTTTTTAGTGGCAAATGTTAGTATATTAATTATTAAGTTAGTTTTTTTTCCTTGCTAGTACTTGAATCCTGGACCTCGAACTTATTAAGTGTTAGCTCAAAACCAGTTGAGCTACTCATTTCCTCGTTTGATCCTTTACTTGAATTAACCCTATGGAACTTCTTGAGTACCAGTTCAGTTTACAAACTCAACCTATCACAAATAAAAAATATAATAAAAACTACGAGAATTAGTCTTGTTAGAGAGAATTAAAATAAAATAAAATTACTAAAATGATTTAATATTTCCAAAACTCGTTTTTTTTTTCTTCTCATTTTGACTTCAAACACAATTTGAATTGATTCAAAGAGATTAAAAATCGCTTAAATATGACTTCAAAAATACTAATTATTGAAGACTTATCTCACATGTTTTTGAACTATCACACATTTAATATTAGATTTTTGTTCATCCTCTTTCAATTTGTTATTGCTACCACAATAAATCATAGAATTTATTTTACTTATTTCTATACCATTGGGTATAAACTCTTGAAAATCATTTTCATATTTTCCAGAGTTACATTTACTATAACACCAAATAATTGATATTTTTGTAAAGTAGAGTTTTTCATATTTCAGTTTCCTAGTCTGATTCGTGGTCAGAGAATTTTTTTTTTCATGAGTGCAAGATTTTCTTCCTCTTTTTCATCATATTCGGCATCTAAATCATCTCATTTTTCCGTCAGACTCTGCCACTATGCTCTTGAACTTCTCCTTCTTAGGTCTTTCATTATGATAATCTGAACATTCAGCTTGTGTCCATGTTTCTTGCAATTGAAACAAACTTTTGGTTCCTCCTTATCTTTGACATTTGATCCTCTGGAGGGGTAGGAGTTTCTACTCGAGAATCTGTTAGGATTTGAAGAGGGGTTTCACAAAATTTCAACCCACTTAACGGAATAATCCCAAGAACGGATCTTTAAGGTTTACATGTGTTTCCCTCTTGAAGCGCAATATCATTGATAGTCGAAACTAAGGTAGTTTGTTGGAACGTTTCGTGAACACTTGAAATTGTTGTTATCTCTTAAATTCGTTTTAGGCATGGTTTTAAAAATCAGACAGGACTGGCCGGTCCGACCGGTCGAACCTAGAGCCGGATCCATCACCGGTCCGGTTAAGTTATTAGATCAGGTGTGTTATTGGACCGGTCAAAATATAAAAAACTGGTCAAGGCCGGATTAAATTGGTCAAAACCGAACTGAACCGGTGAACCCAAATCTAGTTGAAAATTTACCTGTTCATAAAAAAAATGGTGCAACCAGATAAAAGGAGAGATGTGATAGACCTCAATGCACATAAACAAAACAACAAAGAAAATAGCAGGAGAAGCCATCATTTTGTTCACAAATCACAACATAACCAAGAGGAATGCTAGATTCCATAGCAGAAACTCTTGTTGGTTGATATAATTTCTAATGAAGAATTCATGCGGCAGCTTAAGAGTGTTGTCCCAATGATATAACCATAGTAAACCAAACTAAAATAACCCTGATTCATTATCAAGATAAAATGACGGTGTTATCCCCATGACATGGGATTTATAAGCATAAGGTTCTTGGACCCAACAACCACAAAAGGCCTTTTAGTTCTCATACAAGTCATTATGTTTTGTCTATTATGTTAATTCCTCCTGCTGTGCTTTTCAAACATGCCTTTATTTACACCTATATTTAGCTTTAATTTAAAAATGAAAAATGTATTAGCAAAAAAAAAATTAAAATGGGTCAAAAGTATTTATATTGTCGAATAGTTATATATTAAGAACTAAACTTATAACCAAATTTTAAAACTGAATCTTCTGGTTCAATCCAATTCAACATAGAGGATTTTTTTAATATAGACCGGTTGATACAAACGAGTCGTCTGATTCTTCATGTGGTTCGACCAGTGACCTAGTGGTTCGATCAATAACCCTAGTGATCCAGTATTTTTACCGAGTCGATCACCGGTCCAGTTTTTAAAACTAAGGTTTTAGGTGTAAATATTCATTTTAACAAAACATTATTGTGACTTGTGAGCATACGGTGGTGATAAAAACAAAACAGCCATACAGAAAAATGTTACTCTCATAAATATAATGATCCAATTATATTATTATAAATAAAGATGTGTCATTAAAACATATGTTATGGGTATTGAGATAAACCAACGATACAATTGTAAATGATTATGAATTTGTAACCGAAACTCACAACGACAGCTAGATCATGGTCAAATGAATATATATTATATTGTTAACAAACATTTATACCTATATTGCTAAAAAAACATATATACCTATATTATTTTTATTTTTAATAAAATCACCAACATGGTTGATCTTCACAAGCGCCGCTCGAGTGACAACGTATCTACTCATTCCACACGAATAGAGTTCCTTTCAGTCACATGCAATGCTATTTGTTATGAATGAAGGCTTGGAGAGAAAGAGGTTGCGGTAGGTATCAAAAAACTAGGGTTTATGGAATAGTGAACTAGGTTAAGTGTGTTGTTGTTTCAGCCACAAGGATTCTATTTATATAACTACGTGTGTGCTTTGCAAGCCAAGCAACCACTTCTGGGCAACTGCAAGCTAATAAAACACTCGTGGGATTTGCAAGCTATTCTGTACATGCTAATTGCACCCTCATATATAAGTCACACTTATTTTTTAAACTCTCATTTATTTGTCTTTATGTGTGTGAAGTTGTAGGTTCTTGTAATGTTGACAATAATATTAAATCTTATATTTAATATTATAAATATTGAGCAGTATCTAAGAACATATCACTGCTACCGAAGTGGCAAAAATGTCATGTGATCTACCAAAATATTTCTGTGATATGATCATGTATATAATTACTCTTTTGCCCTCATGTATATATTGAACACAAGGCTTAGCATGTCACCCTTGTTTAGTTCAATATTTGGCCCTTAGACATTTCTTCTGTTATGTAAGAGGGGTATTTTATCTAGGTCATTCATATGCCTCAACATGGTATGTGGAGTACCCATCAACTGACTTTATAGTCATCATATTACAGACAATGTTTAAACGACAACAAAATACTTCACTCCTACATCTAGAGTACATAGTGGTTTCAGGTTGAATGGTGGAATACACCACTATCACTATGAGAATAACTTATGACACATATATATCATTCTATGTAGTGTTCTCATAGATGATCAATGTAATATAAGTATTACTCAAAATATTGTTGAGAAAAACACAAATTCCTTCTTAAGTTGATGTTTTAATGATTACAAACTTCATTGAAGTAAAGAGAACAATGTGATTCTAATGTATGTTAAGATCTAACAAGTTTCTTTAAGTATTCTTTAGAACAAAATATTACAAATGCACATATATTATAGGAACATGAAATTTAACATCACCAAACGCTAAAAAGAACTTCATAATGATCAAAAGCACTTCATAATGAGATCAGAAGCATCTCATAGGCACTACAAAAATTGAAGAACAAGATTGACCAAGGAATATGAGATCAGAAGTTGATCCATGTCAATCTTATGAACAAAAAATTTCAATAAAGAAGAACTTCATAATAGACATCAGAAACACTTCAAATTTTAAATCAAAAGATCAGATAAGCAGATCATAAGCATTTTTGAATGGCTAAGATAAGATAATTCTTAGAATCACTTTTGGAAGTGGAGGAGGATGACATAGAGGAAGACATGTTTTTCTCAGGATCTTTTCTCTGACACGATCAAGTGAAACTTCAGAGACCTAGCTCTGATTTTAATGAAGGTAAAAAACACAAGAAAGAGGGGCTTGAATTGTGTTTGTCACTTTTTGAAACTCTTTAAAGAACAAAGGTAGCAGTGGAAAGTAAAGAGATAAGGGATAGAAATGACACAAAGAGGTTTCCTCGTTCACCGCACAGCCCGAGATTACTTTCAGTCCCCTTGCACTTTCAAGAGATTTTTCACTATAATCAAAACATGAGTACAACAATAACACTAAGACAACCTTGTCCTAGATTTCATTGCCTCAACCTAGAGGACTTCCTAATCTAAATCCAGAGATATACAACAATAAGTTGTTTACAAAAAGATAGTGTTTACACAAACTCTAGGAGTAGTAAACAGATATGAAGCACAATACACTTAAAGTGTATTCCTTACAGATGTTTTTTTTTTACTTTCTCTAGACATGGTACATACTATGAACAAGTATATATATAATTACAATAGTATATATGAGCAGGTTAAACTTGTATGTATGTACGTGAATATGCTTGATTGTCGTCACCTTCTTCAATTAAATTTGGTCATTTATATAGAGCTGAGTCTGAGATGACTCTTGTTGAAAAAATCAGTTTCTTTGAATGTTGAGATATCTTTGAGAATTGTTGTAACACCTTATTCCTGACGAGTATTTTGTATATAAAAATACAATTTAAAAATAAAACACACGAGGGTGTCACACATATCGTCGTTCAAAAATCACTTCAAATTAATTAAAAATTTCGCAATGGAAAATAAGTTCAAACATCGTCACATTTTCTTAATAAAATAAACTGAGTTCAAATAATGAATTCCAAAACAAAATATACTAAATGAAAATAAACCTCAATCCCTAGTGTTAGAGAATCTGATCTTGACCCAAATTAAAATAAAAGACTCCAAGCAGCGAAAGAAAATGACGAGAAAGGCTCCTCATCATCCTCCAACTCACGACTTCTACGGTTCTTCGTCCTGAATATCTACACCACAAGGGCATAGGCATCCAAACCACAATCGCGGTGAGAATATATCCAAAATAAGAATCACATAATCATAATGAATAGAAACAAGGGATAAAACACATAAGCATCATCAATCATATATTCATATATAAATTATTCACATTGTTAGATAATCATATATTCACATCGTTAGGTAATCAACTTCACATCGTTAAATAATCAACATTCACATCATTTAATAAATCACAATGAACAATGTTCACTTAGACAAAGTCAATCATCAATTAAGG